>OX578145.1:20526259-20593759 GCA_951213105.1 Amaurobius ferox | reverse complement strand
TAATTGCCAACCCCTATATCATATGTGCATTATTTTCAAAACTCCTGATGTCAACTCCTGAAAATTAATATCATCAATATATATATAAACATTTAATTATGTGTATATGAATGTATGTATAATATCACACTTTAAAAATAAACCTTTACAGAACACTGGTAAAGGCACGTTATCGAAACTTCAGTTTTAGAGTTCATTGCATAGCTGATTTGAAATTTCAGAACAGCTCTTTTAAATTAACAAGAGTATTTTATGCAGACAGGGATATGCTTAAGTCCATATAATTAACATCAATATAGGCAAAAATATACAAGAATATTTTTGAAGAACTATATATTTGTTGATATGTCTCCAAAAATTAAATTACGGAGAGTCCAGAATTTAACTTCAATATACAATCACCACAGATTACAGCAAAAAATTCAAGTGAAATGTTGGTTTTTCACATTTCATAATAAATAGTTGATTTTTATATTACGATTTAGAAAACATTTCACTTATAACTTATTATTAAGCCACTAATGGGGTGTGATGAATAAAATAGCGATAATATCTTATTTTGGACTACATCAAATAATTTTTTTACATAAATTTTATTTCAAATTTTTACTGCTCGTGTTCATGAGGTTTGACTGCATTATGAAAATTTTCTAATAACATGTCAATATAAAATAGTTACTTTGTTTATACATTTATCTTTTACTTCATAAATATTAAAAAAATTTAATCAGAATCACCATTTTGATAAAGGAACACAAGAGCATTGTATAGATTGATCCACTTTTACACGTTCCTTCAGGTTTGCATCGAATGGTCTAATTGTGCATTACAATTTAATTTTTTTTTTAAATATATGCAATTATGTAAGTCACCATACAAAAAAAAATGAAAACTAAAACTTAAGTAACTCGAAACAACCCTAAAATAGATTAAAGTTATGAATGTATTCTTTAGATTTTAAATGCATAGAAAATACTTAGTATTTATTTCTTTTTGGTACAAGTGTGCAGTTATGATATGGGCCATTAAGGTGCACTTTATCTTGAAGCAAAAGGGAATGTCAGAACAAAAGTTCTTTGTTAAAAATCTTTTTTGGTGGACTATTGTTTACATGTGAACAGATGCTGCAGTATATCTTGCTTCACCACTGCGGAATCGCCACTGACTTGGACGGTACTGAAAAGGAAAAAAATGAGATGAATAAATATAAAAACAATGGACCTATGTAGAACAAAACCACCTAGATTACAAAACCATTTTAAAATTAAACTTATTATATTCACAGATTTGTTGTATCTGCAATAAAAATATTTTGTTAAGAGCATAAAAAGTTGATTAAAGGAATCAACCAATTTCAAACGTAAATATATGCTTTTGCAGGATAGAGACAAAGCAATCAAATCAAGAATGACAAGTACACATGTCTTGTTTTCCCCCGATTTATTATTTAGAACAGTCAGGACTAAATGGCACACGAAAATCTGATATTGTTTTTAGAAAGCACATTTATAATAAGTGGTGATATAAAAAATCCTAGTAACATACTATTAAATTTTTGAAAAAATAATGTCGAGATTTTTTAAATGTTATTTGCATCTAGCATAACAAACGAGTGAATTGCTTTTCCACTGTAACATGCATTGGCTTTTAAGGAGAAAGATCTCTGGAGAGATTTTGGAATGTGCAACAGTGTTTTATTTGGAAGAGAGTGGCAAACTAGAAAAAAGTGTGTGCTTACTTTTCAAGGCTGAAGACTAGTTATGGGATCTTGCATTTCTTGCAGGTATGACATCTAAACAGTTTAAATTTACATTTACATGGAAAAGACTGCCTTTTTTTAAAACTTTGTTATCTTTTGTATAATCTTTCATGACTAAACTTGCTTTTTCTTTTCTAATGATTTTCACAAAACAGTTTATTTAAATTTGTTCGAATGCAAGAAGAAAAAATATCTGTAAATGCCCCATATTATGAGAGGTACAAAAACTTAATATTCATTTTGCACAATTCCTTTGCAACAAGATTTTGTAACTTCAAGAAAATTAAGAAAACTTTTGAATTTTTCACAAACTCATTTTTGATTCATGAACACCCAAATTATTATCTTATAGATAAACAGATAAAAATTATTTACAGTCAGCATAATATTGCATTTAATGGCAAATATAATGAAATTGCTTCCCTTTCTGCCAGTCCAAATGTTGTTGAATTCTGGAAGTTTTTCAAGTTACTGATTCTCTGACTTTATACAAATTAGCACTGAGGTATTGTTGTAGGTTTACCTCACCCTACATTTGCAAACAATTGTTTCCAGTAATGAATATAACTAAATATCGTTCAAACTGACACAGCTGAATAATTTATAATTGCCCACTTGTTCAAAAGAAAACCCAAATATACCGGAAATTGTAAAAAACAGGCAAATTTCACAGCCATATTAAAATTTTAAAAATTACATTTTCATTGTGAGTTACAAACGTGTTATTCGTTGTAATGTGCTCTAAGAACGATATAATGATAATAAATCTTATGTAGCTGAATATAATTATGTTTTATTTAAACCTGATATAGGCTTAATTAGTTTGAAGAATGGATGACTTGAGTAGCATACCCAAGATAATAGCCTAAAAGTAGCACATGACATAAGGTTTGCCACCAAATTAAGGGTATAAAAATTATGTTAAAATATAATGCAAGGATGCTATTTAGAATCATGTTCATATGATTTCAGAGCAGCTCATCACAAAATTTCAAATATACTACTCTATTAATTAATATTTCTTATCCAGATACTTACTATACAAAACAAAAAATGTATTTAACAAAAATGTTTACCATTTTTTCTATGTACTTAAGGTTTAATGAAAATCTCCAAAGCTGAAGAATATACCAACACTTTGTTTTGAAAAAATATATGTTTGGTGAAATATACAAGAAAAACTAATTCCTATTTTTACTTATTGCAACTATAAAAAATTTAAATGCGGATAATGAAAAACAAAAGTGTAGAGAAACATTTAAGCTCTAATTACAAAAATTTTGGTAGCAAAGATTATAAATCCTGAATAATTGATTTTGGAACAAAAGAGCATTTCTTAAAAATAAACAAGCAAACCCTATTGCAGAGAGAAGTCTGGATTAGTTTGGGTAATAGAATTAAAATATTTGTTAACACTGGTGTAGTCAGCATCTCAGAAATAGGCATGAATGATGAAATGTGAATGCTGGTCAGTGCTAGGTGTTATTCAGTTGATGTGTACATTATTAGAAACAGGGTTGAGGGGGGGTTAAACCACAAACAATTTTTGAACTTTTTGTTTTGAATAAATATTTTATAAAACAAACACATTTTGGAATATAATAATTGATTGAAAAAAAAAGTAAATGCCAATTAGTACTTATTATTTTTCAGTCAATTAACAATACAACAATTTTTACTATTTAAATAAATTTTAGTATATTTTTTATTATTAAATATAGAACCACACACTCAGAGAAAGCAAAACCTTGATTCCAAAATATACTACTTCAACATTTAAATAACATTAAACTAACAATGTTTTAAAGTAACAACAATTTAAGGTAACATTAACACGCGTTAGTCCGTGGGGATTGACAGTGAACTTTTCGTTTGGGTGATGTCAGTCCATGGGACAGACAGTATCAAGGTTAAAAAATAAATGCTATAATTTTACTGGAGTTTATTAAAATATTTTAAGAAAAAATGTGGTTTGATTTTACACACATTACAAAAGGTGACGACCTGTTTGGTTAACTTTCTGGCTGTATTGTGCCCGAATGTTTTTGCATTTGTGTTATAACATTCAGAGCGATATCTTCAGACTTATGGACGTCTTCCTTTTTTTTTTTTTTTGCAATCTATGAAGACTTGCTTCTTCTCTCAACATTTTCGGTATTATGGGTAACAAATCTTTTCGAAAATAATCCCTGTGAAAATATTTTGTGAAACACAACTTTGAATATCACAGAAGCAACAAGCTATAATTTTCTCAGCTCAAATGGTCTTTGTGTCTGTATCCTAACTGACTATCTCTTGGCGATCGCCCGTTTACCATTCCAATACATTATTCTTCTGTTTATATGTCAGTGAAATATGTTTATATGTCAGTGAAATATGCTCAGTGAAATATAATTGTCACCTCGACATGTGTGTTATCTTCTGTTTATCCTCTATGACCGAACACCTCGCCGAGTGTTCGCCGCTGTGTGCCACCTGAAAGGTAGGCAGGGCAAGAACGGCTCCACACTCAAGTTGCTAATCTAAATTTACTACTTTAACATAAAAGTAACATCTAAAACAAAAATACATGTTTCGATGCTTTTTCTAATCCAATTTAGGTAATTAAATCCTAATTTACTCCTCAATCTAGCACAATCTAATTTGCTCTGCAATTTAGATTGCACTAGATTGAGTCCGAAAGTAGATAGTCCAAAAGTTGAAAATATCGTTTCAACACTAGCTGATGCCTTTTCAGTTAGAAGTTGCTCAATCTCGCTGAACAGTTTATTGTTAATTTCATTTTCTTGGCTCTTCTGCCATTACTGTACTTGTGATGCTGCATTCAAAAAGACATCTTTGGAATGGTGAACTTTTTGGATAATTAATGGCAACAGTCAAAAAAATTTCATAAACATGTTTCAATTGTAATTAAATGTGCAATCAAAGTTCTTGCACATTTTTAATAAAGAAAATTAAACACTTTATAAACATCTTTTAAAAACTACAGAAAAAGAAATCTAACTACTATGAAAAAACAAGCATGAAGTTTAAACATCATATAATATAATATTATTTGATATGAAACTTCACTCTAACCCCTTGTTGACAGGCTTCTAGAGCTATTTATAAAACTTGTAAAAAATTAAAAAATGTCTGTTGAACTTCGAAACAGCATTTGTCTATGGTCAAAAATGGTCTGGCCAGAAATCTAGAGGAATGCTCATACAAATTTCTGCCATCACTGATAAAAATTCTTTTACATTTGAGAAAAATTATCATATTTTGGATCTTGCTGCTTTGAAAATATCTGGCAGATTTTTGATGATGTTTTATGTGAATGATCAAAAGTAAGAAAAGATGAGCTTTTCACAAGTACATTAGAGATGTTTACAAATGAATTATAAAAACAGAAAAAACGTTTTCTGATCAGAAGATCAGGTGGATATAGATATAATTGTACATACAGTGTCCATGTCCTCTTTGAGGACTTGAAATCTATTGAGTGTTTCTTCAAACAAACAAATTTTATTTACAAGGATATTTACAATATATACAACACCACTCTCAGAATCACTTTCATTTCACAATTTTACAATTGAAATCAGGGACACGCTTGCCTTATCGAATCACTGATCCATGCTGGCTTCTATCAATACCCAACTCAAAAACTGAACCAAACAGGCAAAGAACCAAACAGGCTGCCCAACAGGCAGTTTTTATTACGTCATTTTCATACAAACACTCCTTTCTGCCAAGCTAAGTGGAATCACCCCTTCAGCTATGGAGTGTAGATGCAGGATCATTTGGGTTCATGTTCAAAAAGCACTACCAAAAGAAAAAGTGTTACACTAAAAGGCTCTGTGATTTTTCAGGTTTACTCTGATTAAGAGGGTGCTGCAGTAATTTAACATTAGACTCAGGAAATCAGAATTGGGCTTCTACCATGGCAGTAAAAGAAGCTAGAACCAAAAAATATTAAACACCTCGACTCTTTCCCCATATGGCAATGGGAGAAACTTTTACAATTTGCAATCTGATTAGTGTTAAGGGGGGATTAACCCTTCCTTTTACAATTTAATATTATTTATTATTATTATTTAAATTTATATTAAATTTTTACTTTCATCATATTTTTATATTTATGTTTCCAAGATTACTATAGTTAAGTTATTTATTGATTTATTTATATATTTCTAATTTGGCCTGATCATATAGATTTAAATAATAAAGTTTACTTTTATAATTATTATTTGTTTTTTTACCTCTTTATTTATAACCTACAGCTTGGTCTGTGCTCAACTGTTACACTTTTAAAAACATTTCAACACCTTACTACTTCACTTACCTTTAAATATTCTCATAAATAAAAATAGCACAGCCAACAATAACTAAAGAATCATAACTCTTATATTAAATTAAAAATTACCTTTTATTAACTACAATTACTTAAGTGCTTTCAAACACAAACAGGTTAAATTTTATAAAATTCTTACACAGCTATTTTAGTGGTTAGTACATTGCAAAAGGGATATAATTAAAATAAACTTCAATTAACACTTTGAATATTCATCAATAATTTTAAAAATAAAACCCAGGAATCAGAATCCACTCTGGTCTGAAGACCAGAGTTTGGTCTTCCTGAAGCTGGCTGTCCACCAAAACTTAAAATATGCTTAAAAAATATTTAAAAATCACAATTCCTCATTTAATTACAGAAATACAATTTTGGTAAGATAATCGAGCAACCGAAAAATCTATAATAATGTGAAGAGGTAATTATCAAAAATGTGGAGCACTAGAACTTGCTGGCACTTGTAGCCCTAAATAAAATATGTTGGCACTCGTGGGAGAATCAAATCTGTAGAATAATGTGAAGAGGTAATTATCAAAAATGTGGAGCACTAGAACTTGCTGGCACTTGTAGCCCTAAATAAAATATGTTGGCACTCGTGGGAGAATCAAATCTGTAGAATAATGTGAAGAGGTAATTATCAAAAATGTGGAGCACTAGAACTTGCTGGCACTGTGGAAAATCACGTCGAAATCGGTCGGTGATGACACTTTTCCCAACTCACAACACAGCAGCCCCTCCGTGACACAAGATGAATTTTCCTTGCAAAACTGAAGGCATAAGAACCGGCAGTCAAGCTTCAGAGACGTACACCCCGCGGTGGGAGAGCAAAACAATAGTGATACATTCTGTAGGCACCCCCTTTAGTTGTATTAAAAATGCAGCATTAGCAGGGAGGGGGGGGGGGGGGGGGGGGTTCTTCCGTGATTGGCAACCACTTCAAAACACCAAAAACACAGCACATTAGCGCGAAGGAGAGGATTGCCCCAGCAATGTCAGGCAATTCTCTGCACAAAACTTAAAACATAATCTTGGTGTCCGCGGGATACAGGTGCCCAAGCTTGGGGTCCGACCCACGGGTCTCCACAGCAGAAATCAAAAACCACCTTCTTCAATGATACTCAGGAATCGAATGTCCGGCAACACGCTTGCCTTCCAGGAGACGCCAAACTTGGCGAGTGAAAACCTGCGCTTCGCGCCGAGCGCTCACGCATACACTGCGGAAATAAAAACGCTGTTATGCCAAGAACCATTAAACGGATAACTTCCGCCAAGCGGCAACCCGCCGCACAGCAACCCCACCGGAAGTTCGGCACCCCTCTAGCAGGTGTTTACAACAGATAAGCCATGAAGGCCGAATTTTGCCTAAAAATGCACCCTTTTTCTCTCACTCTCGTGAATGAAGTGACGTGAAGTTAAAACCCGAGAGCGAGAAGCCGAAAGATTAACAAAAGATATTTTAACGTTTTAAGATGCATTGTGTATAATTTTGAATAATGAAAACACGGAAAAAGATAACAAATTACGTTAAAAGGGGAATAAATCGCCAAAATATTCAAAAACAACAAATAAATTTTGAATTTTGAAGGGAAAGGGGAAAATAACGAACTTTAAGCTATTATCAAATTTTGAACTATTAATTAAATTTAGAATCAAAAATCTCGGCATAGCATGAGAGGGAATATATTGTAATTTCTTAACTGTGATATCTAAAAAATTAAGCACTTTGTTATAAATTTAAAGCAGTTAATCAAAATTAGGAATTAAGCAGTTTTTAAATACCACAAGCACCCTGTGTAATTATTCATTTTGATTACAGTGAGAATCCGTACACAAGGGAATAATGCTGACAAAATTGAATAGAGCCACAACACTATAGAAAGAATTGGGTTATACATAAATAAAATTAGGACGAGTAAATAAACATACCCTGATTAAAAGTTGTCCTGAAGAAGTGTGTGGGTTTCTGTAGGCATAACCTACCCACACTAAACTTCCCATAACAATGGCTAGGATTAATAATATGGCCACAACACTACCTACTCCTATAGAGGATGAGTCATCAGCAACTGTAATAATAGAAGAAAAAAAAAACTAAAATCAAAAATCGTGTGTTCAGTAAATATAAAAATTAAGACATTTAAATAAATCACATTTTAATGTGAAATTTGTACATGCATATGAACAAGCTAATTTGCAATAAATTTCAGAATAGAAATATGAGCATAATCTATATATACAAAATTGAAAATTTGTCACTTTGTATACAAATCCATTTTTTTCCTTTTCTAAAATTTTGTTTATTATCCTTTACTAGATTAAACTATTTATTACTACTTTATTTACTAGACAAATTATTATTTATTAGATGAATATTTGTTTAGGTTTTGGATTTCTAGGCACAGAAGTTGCCAATATTAATTATAGAACACTGTAAAATTAAAACTTTTATAAGATTTATTTTAAAAGTTTCCTTAATGCAAACAACATGCTGTTTAACAACAGAGATAAATTTTTGCTTATTACAAATGCTTATCAGTCAAATTTGTTGCAATCTTACGGCACTTTTTTTTCTTAAATTCCTTACCTAAATAATGAAAATGTTATATAAATTAATGTAATAAATAGTCAGTAAAAGTTACACAGAATAAAAAAGTAGGAAGTATCATTAAATATGTTCACTATTACACAACAAATCAATTAACATTTTTATGGATGTAAATGATGCACTGAAAGAAATGGAAGGAAAAATTAAAAAAAGTGCTGCTGAAAAATTAAAAGAATGAAAGCTGCTCCCAATGTAAACATCATGAAAATCAGAGCAAAGAAGCATAAAAGTGAAATTTAAAGCTTTTGCAGTACTAAGTAGCAAGAAAGCAAGAGTATTCAAAACAAAGAAGTGAAATGAACAGTTTTTAATTAAAGCACAATGAAGCATCTTTTCATTTTTGGAGCACTTTGAAGTAGGAGTGGGTTTCCTGATTTAAAAACAATTGACATTTAATTTTTAAAAATTTGCATTTAGCCTGCAATGAAGCAACAAAATGCTGTTTATGACTGAAATTTACACAGCCACAAGATTCTTATAATAAATATCCTCTATTATTCCTCATACATCTACCCATGTGAGAAATTATTTCTACTTATGTCAGACTAGCAAGAACATCTGCTAACATTGTCAAGATATGAGCTAAAACTTCAGATAAATTGCTATGGATCCCATGATGATGTAATTTCGCTGTTTCAGGGCTGTATTTTTTTTTTTTTTAAATAAATAAAGACAATTGACAGTTTTAAATCATACTTTCATTACTAAAAATTTACTGTTCAGTTTCAATATAATATAAAAATCATCTTCTTGAACAAAGTATTAACAAAAGGGGGGGGGGGGAGAGAAAAAGAGGCTTCCTTTCTTAAGTTGTTTTTAAATACTCACAAATTTCATGTAAATTCTACTGAAGCTTTCATTGTCTTTTTAGTACCAATTTCATCTCCAATTGTGCACTCCATAGTTTCAATGTTGTTTTTCTTTTCCCCCATCCATACTACTATTAGTGTTATTGTGAAAAAAACTGCATTGTCATAAAATTTCCCTTTCGTCCACCGATGCAATTGTTTCTGTATTGACCATTATCCTGTAGATCAATTACTTTGGATTTAAGTGAAGAAATATTTTTATAAATTGATAGTGACCCAATAGACAATCCTTTATATGACATTTTGATGAGGGCTGTATTACAGAAACTCAAGAATGAGATTTTGCCTTTAAAACAGGTTCTTTGGTGTTGTGATGTGTTCATTGTTTGAAATAATAGTTTAAGCAATCTTAAACATTCTTGATAATGTTAGTAGTTTTTATTTCTAAACGAATTTTACTGCTGAACATGAGTGGAGGAGGAAGGGGTCTTGGCCCTTTCTTGATGTTCTGGTTTCTTATGATACTAATTGTTTCCATACCTCTGTTTTTCACAAATCCACTTTTCACTAATTTTTGCATTCCTGCTAATTATCTCCACACTACTTCTTCCAAAAAAGCTTAATGTATTATTCATTTTAACCATGCTTTTAATGTCTGTTGTTCTAATGATAAGTTGTGCAATGAAATTAACTTTATATTTAGCCTTGACTATGAAGCTGCTTACTTGCTGCTTGATTTCATTTATCAAATTTTCTCTAATATCCATTCTAAATTTATCTATCCCAAATTTGTACTTGTCTCATTTTGCCTTTCAAATCCAGTCTTCTTTATAATCCTAAGGTCTTCCGCTCTCTTGTTCAGTTTAATTGTGGATTTAATTTTAAACCAGGCCATTCCATGATTGCTCTCATTGCTCAGCCACATCTGCACTGATAAGTTTAAAGTAATATTTTGAGCCAGACAGTGGTGTAGCGTACAGGTTATGCCATTAATTGAAGGACAGACAAATTCGATAAATTATTGTATACCCTTTTTTTAATATTTAAATAAATCATTTTGTATAATTATATTCTGTTTATTGCTTTTAAGCATTCGAACTGTTGTTTAGTGCAGTATAATTTATTGTTATTTGTTACAAGTGCAACAAATACAATATTTGAGAATTAAAAGTGTTTATGATAGTTTGTTGCAAATACCTCCCTATAAAATATTTACAATTCCCACCATTTACAAATGTTGGAGGGGTGCATTCTCTCCCCTCCATATTTGAATTTCCACCTCTGGATAATATGCAAATTTAGTTCGCTGTTTGGCTGTATATAAAAAGCACAATTTATCTTTTTCAGTCTTATGCTCTGTTGATTTGATGAGCATTTCACACCCAAAAGCACTCAGGCTTCGTAAATATCTTTTAAAATGTCTCTTAGAGTGAATAAATCTTTTAATTTTAAAGTAGTTTTATAACTGAATGATTGTTCAGTATAACATAGCACAAAATAGGATAATTTGAATTTGGGAAAATTTAAATATTTTTTGAGTTTGAATTAAATGACATATGTTTATCTTTTAGTGGTAACTATTAGTGATGAGTATATCAATACAGCTGTACTGATACACAATCCTATTATATATTGATATTTTATTTCAATACACTTATATACGATACTTACTATGTATCAGTTCAACAGCTTACCACATATTGAATCAACAATCGTCCTCAATTTATAATCATTTAGTATTTTTCTTTAATTTTGTTGTAACTTATAAGTGACGAATTGTTATAATATCAGCAATTCAACAAATTATCATTTTTTTTTTTAAAGTATTCTTGGAAAACTTAATAGCTTGTTCAAAAATGTCGAAAGCGGAAGCTCTGAATGATCATTTTCAAAAATACATTCAAAATAAATTAGTTATAAAGCAGAAATTATGACAAATTAAAAATAATTTAAATACACATAAATAGCAAAGCTCATTCCTTTTAAGAAGTAACAGTAAACAAAGCATGCAATAATTAATAATCATGCACAAGCTGTTTAAGGCTTTCTTCATGAACTTGCTTACATCAGGCACTGCTGCGTGAGGATTTCAATATTAAAAAAAAAGTGACAGCTATGTACCTCTAGCACTACTTGAAGCTCCATTATCTCCATTATTTCTACCTTCATTATTATCAGGTATATAAGGCATAGTCGATATTTCAGGCAGGAAATCTGATTTAGTTCGTGGAGAAAAAGTATAAATTTTGGATGGAGAATCTACAAGTCATGCAAAACAAAAAATAAAATATAAATCAAACTATCAAACTACTACCTATAATTCAGAATCATATATCTTCTATTAAGCATATTAAGACAAGCTGATTTCTCATGCGAGCAAATTAACTTTGTAATAAATATAGAATAACATTTATTGAAATGCATACAAAATTGATTAAAAAAAAAATGAAGCAATTTATGTCTACTTTTTTAAAATATAAAACACATCATGGTGGGAATATTATGACAGAATTTGGCTGTTAATTGAATCAGAAAAGCTAGCTCAAGGGATCTGAGCTTAAAAGTCAATTTCTGAAATAATAGCTTCAATTTACAGTGATGCAACTTCTGGGCTATAACAGGGTAGTACTGCATACAAGTAAGAAAAATCTTAACTGGCTATCTTTTAGCCACTCTCTGACCATGGTTTCACAGTATATGCAACTCGTCAGCAAGGGGCAGATGATGAAATAGATAATCAGAGTACAAAATTTCTTTAAAAATATTTTAGAATTTTCCTGGTGCAAGTTTTAAAATATATATATTTGCTACAAGCAACAGAGCATAGCATTCCAAGCATTATTTTAATTATTTAAGAAATGGATTTTTGACAACAATTTTCACAAGGGTCAAACTTTTTCTCCTTTATTTTTGTTTATACAGAAACCAGGAGGAAAAAACAAACAAGTCTAATGAAAATTCTACAAATAACAGAACATAAAATTGAGAATACAAATTATATAGTAGTAATTATATATTTATTTTGTATTCTCTAAATTTAGTCCAGTTTCTTAAAACATATGGGTATATTTTAAAATGTGTTTTTACAATATATAAAATTATAATTAAAAAATTTTGAAATTTGCAATATTCATATGATACAAGAACATCCGAAGCATACTCACTATCATTAGAAGCTTCATAAAATCAAGTTAAAAGGAAATATTCTTTAGTTCCCATAAATTTACTTGCTCTTTCCCTTTAATTATTAAGGATAAAAATTTACACTTATTCACAAAATACAGTTGAGCTGTTTGAGATGAAAGGAATATTTAATGATAAAAATTGATACAACTAATTATAGTGATAAGAGCACTATATATCCAATGATCATTAGATTTTAGACTTCGGCTAAAGGGCTACATTGACATTTGACAAAAAATAAATAAATAGGTATTCACTATAAAATATTGGCCTAAAAAGATTGAAAACGATTTCAGTTGGGCAATACGGCTTTTCCCAGGGACTACTTATTTAATTATCTAATCGTATAATTGAGTAATTGAGTTTTACTGCATACCTTCCTACCTCTTGAGATAAAATTTCAAAAGAGCAAGCGAAGCACCATTTTAAGACAAAAAAAAAAAAAAAAATAAATAAATAAATATATTTCAGAAAATTGAGTGAAGCAGCATTTTAAGAAGAAAAACAATTTTTTTCATATTCATAAAATCCAAATAATACAATTAAAAAACTACTTTATGTCTAATCTCTAAATGAAAAATAACTGTTTTAAGCAACAAAAAGAAAAGCAAAATTAGTGAAAATGTCAAAATAAATATTTAAATCGCTGTTTTATATCATTTTTCAGAAAATATCTTTTCATTTCATTAATAATATGTTTGAAAAGTAATTTCCACATATAAAATGTGAAATTATTATTAAAATCTTGGGTGCCAACAGATTGCAAAAATTGAAAATATTTCTAAAGTAAAATGAAATATATGAAGGATCATTCATACAAGTGCATATTTTCTCGCTATTAGAACCGGATCTTTTACAAATTGCCAACAAATAAGTGAAATATGGTACATTAAAATCCCATCAATATATTAAATGGGAATTTTTGACTAAATATAGGGTATAGTATTTAGTCTAGCAAGGTTTGCACTACTAAGTATGGGATTTCATTTTTAACATGTTTGATTAACATGATTCATTATAATACATATTAATTCAGACAATTAGTTTTCAAATAAAATTGTAAAAATAATAATTCAAACATGTATGAAAATATAACCTGCAATTTGTGTTTACATGTAGCACAATAGAGTAATCTGTTCCTATAGAATTTAAAATCAGACATTTAAAGAATGAATATTTCTGTAATATAAATAAAATGACTGATTTTTAGCAGTTTAGACGATATATGATCCTTTAAGATTATTTTGAAAAAATTATCTACAGGGTGCGGCAGAAAGAACTCCCCGATTTGGGAAGCTAATAGAAACTAAACGAAACAAGGTAGAAAAAAAAAATCTTTTTATACCTGAGTAGTACACATAATGCAGTTTGAAATCAACATGTTTTAAAAATTACATCACTTAAGTGGCGTCCTCTATTGGCGATACATTGATTGAGCCTTTTTCGGTAGTTTTTCATGGCCCTGCAGGTCATTTCAGGCAGAATGGCAGCAATTTCCTGAGTGATTGCCGTCTTGAGAGCTTCCAAAGTTTGGGGACGATGTTGGTATACCTTGGCTTTGAAGTGGCCCCAGAGAAAAAAATCGCACGAGTTCAAATCTGGCGAGCGCAGCGGCCACCCAATGTCACCACGCAAGGAGATGACACGGGGCTCTCACAGAGGCCACATTTTCTGGCCCTGTTGCGGTCTGAGGTCGGCTTGGAGATTTCCTTTTTAATGCAGAGCTTGTTTTTTTGAAGTTAGACACCCAATTGTCAATTGTTTTCTTATCAGGAACGGGATCACGTAGACCGAAACACTCGCTGCGTCTTTATCAGCGAACCGCCATTTGGAATGAACTCCTCGACAACAAAAGCACGGTGCTCTCCCGCCCAAGCCATAGCGTGAATTGAAAACGGCATAAACGTAGCTGTCTAACGACACACTCCCCGCTGTTCTACCCCTAGCGGCGCAATTCCCAAATCGGGGAGTTCTTTCTGCCTCACCCTGTGGAATGTGGAAGACCCAGGCCGTCCGACTCATCCGAGGATTTGAGTAGCTGGTTGGACGACCGGGAAAGGAAGCTAGCAGGTGCCGACTTCCAAGGACAGCGACCGCTCTGGAGGTTTATTAAAAATCCAGTTTTTTAAAGTTTAAGAATAAATTCGTACGACAGACAGTTTTACAGACAAGAAATACGGACATAACGAAGACAGATACTGTAAACAGACACAAATATGGACACGAAACATTCAGAAAAACATAAAGGATAATAATAATGAGACATTGCACAACATGATATAGATGATGAAGTAAATACAAAATGACATGGGAGGCTGATAATAAAAGATGAAAGTGTTTTCAATTTAACAGTAGTGTTATCAGTTATCATATTTACAATTTAATATATACAAGTTTGTACAAACAAAAGCAGGAAAAGGGGAACAGCAGAGGAATCTTCATTGATCAGGAAAGTTAAAAGCAGTAAAGCCCGACGAACTTGTCAATTTACTTTATTGGAAATGTCTCTTGCAATGAGGACACAGTTCTTAAGATAAAAAATGGATTGACTGTTGCGGCTGACACTGGAAAACCAAGCCGCTTCATTTCCAGGAGCAGGTTTAGAAAGATGAAATTTCTTAGTTAAGGGGCAAGAGAAAACAAAGTGATCTACGTCGCCAAAAGAGTTGCATAAGCAGTTCGAGGATTTTTTATGTTTAAAATAGTATAAATAATCAAGAAAAGGACCATGACCAGTTAAAAAATAGATTAAGTATTTATTATGAATTTGGGTATTTACGTTAACTTTGGGGAGATAATTTAGAATTCTGGCTGGGTCATGAGTCCTAGGGGAGATATATTCATTAAGATACTTTTGCCAGTTTTGAAGTAAGAGATTTTTGCAAAAATTAGTTAAACGAGAAAAGGGGAGAGGAACTGAAAAAGGGAAACCGGAGGAGGATGCTTCTTTAGCGTGGAAGTCCGCGACTTCATTTCCCAGAATGTCAGCATGGGCCTTGACCCAAATAAGATTAAAAAGGTGTTTAGAGCGAGAAGCAGAGTTTTTGATAGAGTTAATGTAGTTAGATTTGTTTTTAATTGATTTAAAGACCAGGATTGATGAAAGGCTATCCGAAAAAATATTTATTTTGGAGAAGTTATCAGTTGCCCAGTCAATGGCAAAGTTAATGGCCGCTATTTCTGCCTGAAAAACTGTGTTCCCATTGTCAAGTTTAAATTTAAAAACTTCTTCTAATTTATCATGATTAAATAAACAAGCAGAAAAGCCAACATTATCATCAAGTTTGGAGCCGTCGGTATAAAAATTTAGATGGGAGAAGGAGGAAGGATTAAGGGGTTTAAGGAGGACAATGCGGTTTGAGGGGGAAGAATTAGAGAGAGGACGATTAAAGTCGAAAGATGAGGGGGAGGGAAGGGAAGGATCAGAGAACGAATTGATACGAAGTTTCCAAAAAAGGAATTTTTTGTGAAGAATATCAATTAAAATGTGAACAGGGGGAATACCGGTAATGGAGAAAAGAGAAATGCTCGAGGTTGTTCTAAATCCGGCAGAGATTTTAAGAAGAAATATCCGTTGTAAAGAAATAAGGTTATTGATTTGAGCCCTAGTGAGAGATCCCCCCCAGATGCCTGACCCGAAAGTAATAATTTTTTCAATAACAGACAGGTACCAGATTTTAAGAAAAGATTTGTTGACCCCCCAGTTGCCCCCCGAAAGTTTCCCAAAAGTAGAAGCAAGCCTAAAGCATTTCTCTTTTAGGTAAAATATATGGGCGCTCCATTTTAAATTATCATCGATGATAAGACCAAGGAATTTAAGGCTTCTACTAAGTTTAATGGGAGAGTTTTGGATTTTGATAGAGGGATTAATTTTCCTTTTTGATCTAGTTTTATTAAAAATGATGCAGTTGGACTTTTCCGCGGAGACCTCAAGTTTAAGAGAGGAAAGGGAGTTTGCAATAGAATTTAATATTGAATTGGTCTTGCGACCAAGAGTAATGATGGAGTTTGAATAGGTAACCACTGCGAGATCATCCGCGAAGGCCTGTAAGTAATATTCATCATTGTTAAGGGAAAGAATTTTATTAAAATAAATGTTCCATAGTATGGGGGAAATGACGGAGCCCTGAGGGGCACCTTTAGAAATAAATTTTGAAAAAGTAAAATTGTCCTCTATAAAATTAATTGTTCTTGAGCTGAGATATGAATAAATGAAGGATCTGAAAGTAGAGGGGAGATTAATTGAGTCAAAGGTGAGGGGAAGGATATTCCAATTCACGTTATCGAAAGCTCCACGGATGTCCACAGTGGTTAAGGAAACATGAGAAGAGGATTTAAATTTATCAATGGTACTGACAAGCTGGTACGTGGCGTCTTCGCAACTGAGGAGCTCCCTAAAGCCATATTGCAGAGGGTGAAGTGAATTTCTAGTCTTCAGCCAGAAGTTCAATTTGTTTATAAATATTTTTTCTAATATTTTCCCAAAAGTTGGGAGAAGGCAAATAGGGCGATAGGATGAACATAAAGCGGGATCCTTACCCGGCTTATTGAAGAAGATGATTTTGGCATTTCTAAGGGGAGCAGGGAAATAACAGAATTTGAAGCAGGAATTGATGAGAGAAGATAAAAAGGAGGGGAAATGTTTAAACAGGGTTTTCCATATATTAAAATCTAAAAGGTCTAAACCGGGAGCTTTATTATTTTTTAGGTTGTTGAAGACCAGAAATAATTCTTCCTCAGAAACCGCCCCCAGCCCTTCGGGAGGCAGAACAGTTGCAGGAAAAGAATTAAAAAAGGGGTCATCCTCGAAGCAGTGATCCAAAAGACGAGAGATTTTAGTATTGTAATTAAGGTTAGGCTCGCCTGGAAAGAGAAGTTGAATATTATTAATTTTATTGAGTTTTTGGAAAGCAAATTTGAAGTGGCTGCCAAATTTAGAGTAACAATTAGAACAATAATTTTTCCAGGCGTCATTTTTAGATTTATTAATAAGTAATTTATATTTAGCACGGTTAATTTTAAGTTTAAGTTTAGCGGCCGAAATAAGATCGGGGGCAGCAGAATTCTTCTCTAGCGATTTAACTCTCCTGGCAAGAGCAGTGACAAAATTCCTGAATTTAGCCAGGTCTTTAGTCCACCAGGAAAAACTAGGTTTCCTGATGGATTTCTTTTTTTTAATAGAAGAAAAGGCGCAGGATTGAACAGCGTCTAAAAAGGATTTGACAAAGGAATCAAGGCTGTATGTGTCAATTATATCATTAGCAAGAGATTTAAAACGGGTTATATGGGGTTTAATTTTAAAGATGAATTTGCCAAGGCTATACGCGGTTTTTAAGTGAAAGGAATTATCAACAGGGGTATCGATGTTAATTTTGATTTTAATAAATTTATGATCGCTAGAGGATTCATCCGTTAAAACTTCCCAGGAGTAAATAGAGTCGAAAAAGCCAAAAGATACTAGAGAAAGATCGGGGAAGCCTTTACCTGAATGTGAATCGAATGTTGGACCACATTTGGGGTCATTTAGGACGATAAGGTTGTTAGAAATACAAAAGTCAATGATTTTGAGTCCCCGCTGATCAATGAAGCCATATCCCCACATCTGAGCTCTAGCATTAAAATCTCCCAAGAGCAGGTAATCATAGGAGAGAAAATCAAGTGAGGAAAATTCTTCAATGAGATCTGAAATGTTATCGTGGGGAGGGAAATATATTGAAGCTAATATAAGAGGTTTACCTCTGAGGCAGTAAGAGGTTTACCTCTTACTGCCTCACCCTGTATATGCACTAATCTATACACAAATTCTACAAAATGGGATACAAATCAACCTAAATTTAACATGCAATTAGCAAGAAAAACCAAAGAAAATTTAAAAATAAAAGTTTCAAACACATGAATTTAATGCACTAAACTCAAACAGCAAACGGTAAAAATTAAAAAATGGCATGGAAGAAATATAGCATGCATAACATTTTTATATAAATACAAATATTGTTTATTAATATGTGATGAACAGATTATATTTAATTAACCAGTACTGTATCCACCATGAAGTGAAAGAAGCGACTGACCCCAACTCTACTGTAAGAAAGCTCATTTTTAATAGCACATCTCCTTGAAAGTGGATGTTAACATTCCACTAGACACCCAATTGTCAATCGTTTGTCTAGTGGAATGTTAACATCCACTAGACAAACTGTTCACTCAAACAAAAATGGTGAAAAATGAATATAGATTTTTAAAATTTAAACAAAATGCCATATTATGATTTTAATGAATTTCCCCATCTTACAACATCAGTTAATAGATTAGCAATCAAATGGACAATGTGGTAACCATTAACACCTATAGCATATCTAAGAGGTCTACATGGACTGTATTTTAGATGTTTTTCATACAGCCCAAGAAGTAAGAGTTCAAAACCAGCCAGAGCCTGAAGACATTTTACAATCTAAAGATAGAGCTCAGCCTGAAGACATTTTGCAATCTAAAGATAAGGCTGAGCCTGAAGACATTTAGCAATCTGAAAACAGAAACTATCCTGAAAGCCTCCACCAAGCCCAAATTATTGTTCTTTCATACACACACACACACATATATATATATATATATCTAAAATCATAAATGTTCCCTAAACAGTATTTATTAATACTTCTCTCTGCAACTGTTGAATTGAATAATTTTTTACATAATTTGAATTATAATTCATTAATGATTTGTACCTCATCTGGCTTGACCTGGTTCAAATTATTTCACACTCAGCCCAAGCCCTGCCCGACCAGAAACTTTCTATAAGAAATGAAGTCTGATCCGAGATGTAAGCCAGACTAAACCCATAGCTAGACCTTAGCTTGTACAGACCTCTAGCATGCATGATAAGGCAAGTTCATATCATAGGGATTTTTTGTCTGTTTTTTTAAGATTGGCAGAAAAAAAGATGAAACAAAAATTCTGTTGTCTTTCAGGATATACAAACTTTTAAGTTTATATTTTTATCTAATTTATATTTTCCTGTATTGAAACAATTAAGCTAAATATTTACTTATAAATAAAAATGATCATTTTATAAATAAAGCTGTAAATGCAAGTGATATTCAATTTTAATGCTATTAAATCTAATATAAAACACATCAGCATGTATACATGACTATGCAGGTGTCACAAATACCCTTTGGCTGGCCATTCTGGATTTTATTAGGGGCACAAAATGATATTTTGTACATAGTTATAAGGTTATTTATTTAAAAGAACAGGTATTGAAATGTGCATGTACCTCTTAACGAGATTGTACATTTTCAGTGTCTATCCATCGTTTATAATTCTTTTGATAAGTTTCTTTAACTTCTGGTCTATACTAAATTAGTATTTTTCTTTAGAGTAATTTAGTCTCTTTAAGCACTTTAAATTTTGTTTAATATATTGCATATAGCATAAAAATGTCTATATATTTAAATATTAACACATTTTATAAAAATAATTTTTAAAAGAACACTAAAATATTTCAGTATTAGATCGTAATTAGTATTATTTCTTTTTCTAATCATCCAGTTTACATAAAATGTTTTTGTACAGTTAATAGATACAACTGAAATACCACATTGTTTTACCTGTAAGAGGCTTAACATAGGGATTCACTTCTGGACCAGGGAGTGCACTGCAGTTCACACTGCTTTTCTGTTTAAAAAAAAAAAGTAAGTAAGATTTTTAAAATTTAATTTTAGCCAATAAACATTAAAATACTTTTTACTATTTAACTAACCTCAACATCACATTTTGATTGCAGCCAATCTTGCCTATATCTATCAAGGCCGTCGGAACATCTTTTAGTAGATTCACACCATACACATTTTGAGTCAACATCAGCTGTCATGCATGATGTACAATCATAAAAGCTCAAACATGCTAGACAATAAAAAGATTCTTTTTAAACAATCTGATGTATTCAAAGCAAAATTTTATTTAAAACCTAACAAATTTTGATTTCTCATGAGAAAACAATTGACTTTGTAACGATTTTATTTCGCCAAAGACCAAAAGATTCGCCAAAGGCCAACTGCCAATGGAAACAGTTGCACCAAATTCCATTTCAGTTATTTAATTACTTCAAAATATATTGAGAATGTGTGATAACTTCAAAACTACTGTGTCAATGAATTCGTAGTTAAAACTACTTATAAAATATTAATAACTTGATCTGTGATCTCAAATTAAAAAAATATATATACAGTAAATTTCCAATAAACTGACATATTTGGGACTTCAGTGATGTCAGATTATCGGATGTCAAACTAAAATGGAGTATAAATGGGAAATTTTAATTTAAAATAAAATAATGTACAATAAATGCGATATTTGCATAACACATTATACAAACTGGATTACACAGTACAGTATGTTAAAAAACATTTAATTTTAAAATTATAAGGTAAACTTCAATGCACAGAAATATGCATATAAAATCATTTAGTCTATTTCGATAAATGCATATTAGTACAGCTGAATAGACCACCAGAGTGAGAAGTGTGCCAGCTATTGGGCTATGTACCAATGGTTTATTGGATATAGGGTTAGCAAAAGTTTACTGTATAAAAATGGCACATGTTAATGTCTTATAAATGTAATTCACAATTACGATTGTTCCTCAATTTGCAATAAAATTAAATACATAAATGAAATAAGGACTTTTAAATTTAATGTTGCTGAAAATCAATTGGTTTCATATATTTCATAATTGAATATATAAAAATTTAAATATTTGACCCAAATAATCATTCAAAATTTCATTGGAACCAATTTATTAAAGATAATTATATCAGTATTCACAGGGACTTTACACAAGTGTATGTGTGTGTGTGTGTGTGTGTGTGTGTGGGGGGGGGGGGTCAGAGATGCCTATAATGCACAAGTCCTTTACAATCTAGAAATCAAACTATTATCATGTCACAATAATTTCCATTTCTCTATCTATGTATTGTATGGAAAATGAAAAACATGCAACAGCATTGACTGCTAACTAAGCATGTTAAATTGAATCTGAGAGATCATAGAACTGCTACAAAAGTGTTAAAAAATTAGCATATGAAACCTTTGTACATCATTTTTCACCTGGGTGCACACTATATACTTAACAGTATTCAATTGTTTTCTCGACAAAAGTTAGTCAACTCATTTTTCTAATATATATATATATATATATATATATATATATATATATATATATATATATATATATATATATATATATATATATATAAATATAAATTAGTAAATCCAATGTTAGAATGTAAGTAATATATATATATAATAAAATGTAATAAATCAACCACTACCACTGTACTAATAGTACAAAAATAGTTTTCGAAACCAGTGGTGAAGTCTTAGACTTAGCTATTGATGAAGGGTGTAGTGATGCCCGAAAACACTTTGGCGATGCAATTTTTATACACTGAGGAAAGGAGATTTTATTAAAGGACTTTTAAACCCATTTTTTAGTTGTTTTTGATTTTGCAGTTAATTAGTTGATGTGTTTCCATACTATTTTATATGGAAAAAGAAAAGTCTGCAGGTGTGAAGCTTAGGAAAGGGATAAAAGATTTGGCAATGTGCTGAACATGGAATACAGGTTAGAGGCCTGCATGGGCTTAGCTTCACCATCAGGCATAAATCATGTGTTGTCCTAGGGTTGGGCTACATTTCATATTGAAATTTTCAAGCAGGATCAGACTCATGATGAGTTTTAAAATCTTTCAAGCCTAAGTGGGTAGGATGATGTTTTTTTTTTTTTAAAGTATATATGAATATTAACAAAATGTATGAAAATTTAGTTAATTTGAGTAGAGAGAAAAGCTTGAAACACCTTTTACATAGTTCTTGCCATGAAGATGGCTTTAGGTTCATGATTTTAGATATATTTGTGAAAAACAATAGTTCGAGCCATGTCGGACCAAGACTCAATTGAAGGCCACAATAAATCTGTTACAAAAATATTATAAATATTCAAATTAATATGAAAGAAACTGAACAACTCATCTTATACATCAGTAAGTTCTTACTTGTTAATGCAGTGAAATAAATGGCTGTATGATTTGCAATTTCTTCTTTTTTCATATCAATTCGATGATATTCATAAATGGTTTTTCTTCGTATAACTAAAATTAATAACAAAACATTATAACATATATTGTGAACTTCAGTTCAAAATATTAAAATATCGAAATGATAACATACCACTATATTTCGAAAACTAAGAACCTAACCTGAAATTCAATTATATATCCTAGTAGGGCTTTCAAAGGGATACAAATTACATCTTATAGTCCATAGCTAGCACTCTTAGTTTTTGAGATATAAGCATTACAATCTTGAAAAATGGAAAATTGTATATCTTCTTGAACTCGACAAGACGATTTCATGAAAACAAAGAGTTTTGTAAAAACTAGAAACTGGATTTCTCACTCAACATTCTTGTCACTTACTATTTATATTTCTTTTATAGAAGATATTTCGAATGAAAATAAGCAAAGTGAAGCTATATATATATATATATATATATATATATATATATATATATATATATATACAGGGCGTCCCAAAAACATTGACCTTGGCTTTTATTCCTTAAATATTGATCTTAGACATATATAATAAATTACAAAGTTGTGTATAAAAAGGTACAAAATTTTATGAAATCGATAAAAATTTTCAGGGGATTAAATTTGAAAAAATACAAAATTCAAATTTTTATATGGCCCCCGTACAAAAACATTTCCAATGAGTAAAATGTATCCTATACACTAATAAGATGATGTACAAAACTTCAGCATTTTATTATAAAAAGTCCCAGAGATATGTTTGAACGAAGTTGGTATAGGATTAATCACAAATTAAAATGTAAATGTTTATAGCAAGAGTGTAAATGATACAACGCAGCCGCAATTTGTGTATGATCTCTGAAAAGCGATCTGCGGACATGATTTTCCAATCTGAGAACTCATGTCGATGCATCAAAAAGTGGTTTAAGTCAACATTTTTGTCTTTTCATATCTCTGGGACTTTTTAGGATAAAATACTGAAATTTTGTACATCACCTTATTAGTGTATGGAGCACAGTTTACTAATTGGAAATGCTTTTGTACAGGGGCCGTATAAAAATTTAAGTTTTGTATTTTTTAAAATTCATTTCCCTTGAAAATTTTAATAGATTTCATAAAATTCTGTACTGTTTTTTATGCAACTTTGTAATTTATTATATATGTCTAAAATCAATATTTAAAGAATAAAAGCCAAGGTCAATGTTTTTGGGACATCCTGTATGTATATATATATATATATATATATATATATATATATATATATATAAAAACAAAATTAAAAGATTCATAAAAACTAATGCAAATTAAATGTAATAATAATAATACTTAGTATGAAAAGTTAGGAAAACTTAATAACAACTGAAAGATAAAATAAAGGAAGATGTCCATCTGCCTGGGTTATCTGTAAAGCAGAAAATTTAAACGTCATACAGACATGAAATATGGTATTTCAAGACCGGGATGATACGCTTCAATGGAATAGTTTTAAAATTTGAATCAGTATTTTAGTTATTTTAAATTGAAAAAATGTCCTATTTGCAGCAGATTTATGCCATGAACAGGAAGTTCTATTGCATTTTAAATGCATCTTATCTTTTTAAATACAGAGCATAGTGGATTTAAGCAAGCAGATAAGTATTTATATTAAACAGTGCTATACAATTGGTTTGGTTGTGAATGCAAAAAATTGAGTGAGGGAACAATTTTTGTTCAAAACAGGCATTTCAGAAATTGATTTATGTTATTTCCATCCTCAATTGGGACTACAGCAAGCAGTGAAGTGTTTATATAGCCATTATCAAATTACACTATACTTATGAGTGAATTACTTATGAGCAGGGTGCGTACACTTTTTTGAAAGTGAAATTCAAGGACTTTCAAGGACATTACAAAAAAATCAAGGACCTATTTTACCGTTGCGCAAAACTGAGTCAGTACAAAAATTGCATTTTTAAGTTTTTTTTTTAAATTAATGAATTTGTAAGAAGTTTTAAATATAAAAATATATTGCTAAACAGAAAAGATGTAACCATATGTAATTGACAAAATGCATGAATTATCTGTTATCACCGAAATTCTTGAAAAAATCTGAATGTATTTACGATCCAAAAAACCATCCTTATAATACCTCTTACAGTTTAAAAATATGTTTATATATTACATTAATGGTGTAATAAATATAAAAAAATATCTTAAGTTTGTATTTATAGTACAATTTAAAAACCTTAATTTTGGAATTCTTTTATTTTAACACAAAATATTTGAAAAAATTTCAAAACACAAGCAAAATAGATTCTAGAGTAATATATTTTTAACCAATAGTTAGAAATTATTGTAAAAGTTGAAATTCAAATCAAAGCTATAATTATCAAATTTTATGAAAATAAAAAACATTAAATAAAATATTTATGTCACACTTATCCCATACCTCACCTCTGAATTAGATAGAAAAATGAATCAGTAATAAACCATAACAAATGTTATTATATTACTTAGTATTGTTAGCTACATCTAAATTTTTATTCAATTTTTCTAAATCATGTAATGTGCAACAATATGGAGATGGAAATTGATGGAAAAGGATAATTGTGTACTCTCGGAAACGCCCGCGAAAAAAAAAATTAATTTCACGATCGTACTATCTATGTGAAAATAATTAAAAAATTAACCTTTATCATCAACCAAAATATGAAAATAATCTTGTTTAGTCAAGTTAATGTGCAACAATAGGGAGATGGAGATGGATGGGAAAGGATAATTACGTACTCTCGGCAATGCTCGCGAAAAAAAACTGAATTTCATAATCGTACAATTTATGTAAAAATAAAAGAATTAATCTTCATAATCAACCAAAATATGAAAATAAGCTAGTTTAGTGAAGTTAATGTGCAACAATATGGAGATGGATGGAAAAGAATAATTACGTACGCAACGCTGGCGAAAAAAAAACTGAATTTCATGATCGTACAATTTATGCGAAAATTAAAAATTAACCTTTATAATCAACCAAAATATGAAAATAAGCTAGTTTAGTCAAGTTAATGTGCAACAATAAGGAGATGGAGGGAAAAGGATAATTACGCACTCTCGGCAACGCTCGCGAAAAAAAACTGAATTTCATGATCGTACAATTTATGTAAAAATTAAAAAATTAACCTTCATAATCAACCAAAATATGAAAATAAGCTAGTTTAGTAGCAACAGTTAATGTGCAGCAATAGGGAGATGGTGATCAATGTAAAAGGATAATTGTGTACTCTCGGAAACGCCCGCGAAAAAAAAACTGAATTTCACGATCATACTATTTATGTTGTTGTTGTTGACCCAGACCGTCCGACCTACCAGAAAGGTGTAAGGTAACTGTTTGGACGGCCGGGAAGTGCCACCCAATTTGGACTGGAACCCAGTGGGGGAGGCATCCACAGGGACCGTACCCTCCTTCCCCTACCACCAACCTCTCGGAAGGACTTATGGACCCACATGTTTAACGTGATCGTACTCCGCGTGAACACGGCGGCAGTTTTGGCAGTGGCTGGAATCGAACCCGGGCCTACCGAGTGCAACTCCAGCGCGCTAACCGCGCCCCCCATACTATTTATGTGAAATTAATTTTAAAAAATAGCCTTTATAATCAACCAAAATATGAAAATAAGTTAGTTTAGTCAAGTTAATATGCAACAATAGGGAGATGGAGATCTATGGAAAAGGATGATTACGTAATCGCGGCAACGGCCACAAAGAAAACAAAAAACTCAATTTCACGATCATACTTATTTATATGAAAATAATTAAAAAGTTAACCTTTATAATCAACCAAAATATGAAAATAAGCTAGTTTAGTCAAGTTAATGTGCAATAATACGGGGACCGTGATAGATGGAAAAAGTATGTGCCAGAAAAAGGCAATTGTGTACTTTCAGCAAAGTCCAATAAAAAAAATAAAATAAATAAATAAAAAAAAACTGAATTGTGCAATCTTATAATTTAAGTGAAATATAATTTGTTTAGTAAAATATTTCTTTATTATTAGCACTATAAAAATAAATTAGGTCTATTGTTCGGATATGAAATCATTAGAAGAAAATGGATGCAAACTGATAATTTTGGACTCTCAGCAAAGCAGGGAATATGAATTGAATGGTGGGATGCATGGATTTCACGGGATTTTTTGTCGTTTTGGGAGTAATGTCCGTAAAACCATAAGATGAAGTAAAAATCCGTACAAACTAAGGAAAATTCAAAAAAGTTGGCATCTCTGAGAATGGGGAGCGCCGTAGAGCAAACATAAAACAAAACAGGATATCGGAAACGCGACACGCCGGCGCAAGGAGCAGACAGTAATCGCCGACGCCGTTCAAAATGCAAACCACGTGTTAATGACGAAACGAACGGCCA
This sequence comes from Amaurobius ferox, assembly GCA_951213105.1. Classification (NCBI taxonomy): domain Eukaryota; kingdom Metazoa; phylum Arthropoda; class Arachnida; order Araneae; family Amaurobiidae; genus Amaurobius; species Amaurobius ferox. The sequence goes on along the minus strand of OX578145.1, from coordinate 20,566,581 downwards.
CCATTCGCGGAAAACAAGTAATGGGAGGAACCAATTCAACTGTGATTGACAGCGCTGGGGAAAAAGAACTGGTTTGCAATTGTGACGTAATACGTGACGTTGGAATTCTAGTACAACCGGAAATTTGCGGTTTTTGAATTGGAAATGAGAAATTCAAGGATTTTCCAGACCTTTTTGGAAATAATCCCAATTTTCCAGGCTATTCAAGGCCTTGAAAAAAAATAATGAAATTCAAGGACTTTCAAGGTTTTCCAGGCCGCGTACGCACCCTGCTTATGAGTGAATTAGCTTATGAGTGAATTACACGTGAATAATCAGACAGGATTATTAACAAAATAACTTGACTTTTTACTGTTTCAGATAGATTTGTGAAATTTTCAATATTTATAAAGTTAAACAAAATAACTATATGCAAATTTTTATGTGCTTTTTTTATGTGCTAAAGAATAGCACAGACACAATATGACATACCTGAAGATATTTATAAGCTATTTCTGACTAAATTTTTAAATTCTCCAACTTTCCAGGTTTGAGTCTTTTCAACACTTCTTACTTTCCAACTTTTCGATCCATATTTCAACTTCACTAACGATTCCAGATCAGGAACAATAAATTTTGTCAGATAAATAATGTATTGATGTGGGAACAAGATGATCCACATCCAGGGTTGCCACTCTCCAGAGAATATGAAATTCCCTGACTTTTCCAGGTTTTCCAGATAAATTCCAGGTTTATAAAAAACAACGCGATAAACTATTCAGTTAATCTAGGCTTACACATATACCTTTTCTCTGTGTTTTAACATAGAGAATATAATATTATAATTGGGAATATATTAATTGGAGTGTAAATATTAAAATATTTACACTTCAATTAAAAATTTGTTACAAATTGGGACAAATAAATAATATTTGACATACATATACAAATAAAAAAAATCAATTGCTTTGGTAAATTAGACAAATCATGTACACTTGTCATAATAAATGTGGTAAAATAAATTAACACCAAAAATGTTAATATACAAGTTATGTGATAGTGAGTGAATATAGTATGTAGAAAAAATATTATTTTTGGAAATTTCTTATTTTGTCTTCAATTAGTGCAGCTTCTTTTTGAGCATCTACCATTATTTTGCTTTTCTTCCATTCTAAACTTTTCAGTTCTAAAGCAACACATTTTCGACTGTCTTCCAATTGTTTTTTATTACTTTCTGCTTCTTTCTTTCTTTGCATAGTATCAATGTACCTGGAATGTGCACATTTTACTGACTGAATCATGGCCTTTGTTATATCAATTGCTTCAACTCCCCCAGCATTGTTTATTGCCCCATAAACTTGTCTTAATGCTTTTAAGGCTTTCTTCTGTTTGGTTATCAATAATGCATTCTGCATTAATGGAAAATCCCCTTTCAAGAAATGAATTACCATGTGATAAAATGGAAAGCAATTTTATAAAAAAGGTCAAATCATTAGAAACTTGTTTTAGATGCAGTATACTAATCCAATGATCGTCAAGCCTAGTATCTCTTCTTTTGTAAGATTTCATCATGTTTACTACTGAAGGCTCATTGAATAATTTTTGGAACTCTTGATGAATGTTGTCAGCTTTTAATCCTGATATCCATATTTTAGAAACCAATATTTCTAGACATGCTGACAAACGCTCAATCGCCAAATCAGTTTGAAGAAAAACTGCAGGATTAAGAAACGATATTGCTTTAGTCAATGGAAATCGTACAGGTGAAGGCTCAAAAAGTTTATGCATAAATCTTTGATATGCTTTAAGACATGAATTGTCGCATTTTCAAAATGTCTATATTGTTTTTATTCTTTATCTTTCTCAATTCATCTTTTAAAGGAAAACTAAGTGTCACTTCAGAGGCTGGGATCAAGTTATCTTTTTCAAGACCATCAATTTTGTAAAGACATGAAGCATTTTTGTCTAAAACACAAGGCTTTACAAATCTCTGCAAAATTGACTGTGCTATAGTTGTCACAGATTCATAAAGAAATGGTGCAAGTGGTTCATCAAATTTCAGGACAATAAATTATAAAACAAAAAATATATAAAGGTTTTATCCCATGAAAATTACTTTACAATGAAAACAAATATTTATGTTTGGTAAAACACAGGTTTTCACTAAAGAAAGTAATAAATATATATATATATATATATATATATAATTATATTCCTGCTAAAATGGTTTCCTTTTTATTTGCCTAAATTATTGCTTTAATACCACTTTTTGGGAAATATCCCTTCAGAGAGTGAGTTCATGCTACCCATTTTTCAAAATAGAAAAATTTGTATTATGCAAATATAAATAAAAAACTAACCTTAATAATTAGCCATAATAAGAAAATAAACTAGTTTAGTCGATCTAATATGCAACATTTAAATAATGGAGATGGATGGAAAAAGATACTAACGTACTCTCGGCAATTCACGTGATGTAACTGAATTGCGCAATCGCACTGTTTATGCGAAAATAATTAAGAAATTAACCATAATAATTAATCAGAATATGAAAATAAGCTAGTTAAGTTAATCAAAAATGCAATATTTAGAAGATTGAGATGGATGGGAAAAGATACTAACAACGTACTCTCGGCAATTCACGCGAAGCAACTGAATTGCGCAATCGCTCTGTTTATGCGAAAATAATTAAGAAATCAACCATAATAATTAATCTGAATATGAAAATAAGCTAGTTTAGTCAATCAAAAATGCAATATTTAGAAGATTGAAACGGATGGAAAAAGATATCATTGTACTCGCGCCGATTCATGAGAACAAACTGAATTGCGCAATCGCAGTGTTTATGAGAAATTAATGAACAAAATAACATGTTAGCGATTTATGCTGAATTAGACAACCTTTGAAGAAGTATATTTATTACTTTCATAAAATAAGCGACCGAGATTTTTTATCGAGATTTACATTACACGCGGCCGTAAATCTCCGTTAATTTGATTGGCTTTACCCTGCATTTTATTATGGATTTACTACGATCCCGGGAATGGTAGAAATCCGTGCTAAAAAAGTGGAAAATCGGTGTTTCCGAGGGGAATTTCGTTAGTAATCCGGAGGCCGGAGAAGTAATGAAAAATCCGGAGTCTCCGGCCCCGGAGAGTTGGCATGTCTACAATACTCTGAAGTTAGCAAAATGCACGGTACTTACGCAGCGCCGGCGCCGTCAAAAGTTTGATGGTTGGTTTATTGGGATGAAATACGTGTTACGCGTAGCCTAGACGGCGGCGGGCGGCCAGAAATGTTTGCGTTCGTCGAGCTAATAACTGGTTTTTCCGATCCTTGATCTTTCGAATAGTATAGTTCTTAGTATACATCGTGAATTTTATTTGCATTATTTAAATTTTAAAAAAAATTCCAGGTTTCCCGCGAAATTCCCTGACTTTTCCCGGTTTTCCCTGACTATTTTCAAATTCCCTGACATTTCCCGGTTTCCAGGTTGAGTGGCAACCCTGACATCAACATACTACTCATGATAAAATGTAATGCCATGGTTAAGGCAAAATCTCCTTAAAAGCAGTTGTAATGCAACTCAACCTTTGCAACAGCTATTGCAAGTGAATGTAACATTACATATTTAACAAGAAAGATCAATCATGCTTAAAGCATTGATTATGAAACACTTTCCAACTTCAATGCAATTTTATTTAAACATGTCTAAAATGCAATACATTCCTCGGTAATATTTTAAAACTTATCACAATACTATATTAATTTATTATATTTGAAAACTTAAACCTTCATCGAAAAAAATGAACTTCATTCAAATGACGGCATTAAAATATAAATTGCCTGGTTTAAGCATCTCTAAAATGAGATACATTCCTCGGTAATATTTTTAAAACTATCATAATACTACGATAATTTATTATATTTGAAAACTTCCATCGAAAACAAATGAAATTCATTCAAATGACATCATAGAAAATAACACGCCTGGATCTCTCTATAAAAAAAGCATTTCATTCATCACAATACTATAATAATTCATTTTATTTAAAAATTATGACCATGGAGCTACAAGTAATTAAACTCTCTGCGTAAAACTTCATCGAAAAAAATAGTCTTTCTCTTTGTAAAATCAATGAATATTTCATTCATATCAGCTATGCAGACTCCATGGGCTAAATAATTTTGTGTTAAAGAAATACAGCAATTCTAATACATCTCATGTAAAATGTAAACAGCGAAATATGTAGAATAAGTGAAAAGTAGGCTTTGTTGTAGAAATAATCAAATTTGATTGATCATTTAAACTCAAATATATTGTAATTGCGTTGTTTCAGTATGTAGATGCACAGAATTTAAGCAAAAATAAAGTGGTTATAGGACGGATACAACACTCAATATGAATTAAAAAGTACTTAAAAAATCACGATTTTGAGACAAGATGGATGCCATATATCATTTTGAAGTGGGTCATGTGATCTTTTCATATTATGGTCACGTGATCGCTTCATATAAGAGGTGTAATTATTATTTTAATTTTTATTTAAAAAACTACTGAATATATTTCGCTGAATTTTTTTTTATATATATTTTATGGAACAATTTGAATATTACCTAAAATTTTCGAAGCAATTTGTGAATTTTAAATCCGCTTAAAAAATGTTTGAAAAATTAGGTTCCATAGGGCTCAATGTATTTCATTTTTTCAACCCGGGTTCAATCCAAAACTAATTGGGTGATATTATTCATTTATATTCCCATAGGCCCTACAGACTGTCTGAACAACATACTAAAATTTCATTTTGATTAAGTCATTTTTACGGGAGTTATCGTGCTAACGGACAGACAGACAAACAGACAGAATCAACAAAGTCATAAACACTTTTCAACTTTGTTGTAAAGTGTTAAAAACAAAAGAGAGAACAGAAAAGGTTGCTAAGATATAACTTTCTAATTTCACAATTGTTGCTATGTTAAGTTTTGAATTTCTACATTGATAGCAATATTCAAACTTTTATAGAATAAGGTTTAAATTGGAAGATAAGAAGCTAATAAATATAAAACCTTGATGAAATTTTATAAAAATAAATAACATAAAACTTACAATACATGATTCTATCAATAACATAGGCATCAGACAAACCAACTTTTACAGGATGTTCATCATCTTCAATTTTAGTTACAGACACAGGTATCTGAAATTACATTAAACATTTTTTTAATAACAGTTTGAATCAAAATAACTATAAATTACAAAAACAATTTTATATAAAGCTGTGTTTGTTCTTAAAATCTCAGAGATCAATTCATATACATTAAGGTGGTTTTACTAAAGATTTTTTTATTATAATTAAAAATCTATTAACTTTGATGAATTTTTAATTAGAACTTTTGCATAATTACAACTAATTAGCTCTAATTTAATATAAATATAGACTTCTTAGGCAAAGTATTTCCATAAAAAATTTGAGGATATATAAAGCATCCATATGCCAACACCATATAACTGAATAGAAGTTAGAAATTTCTATCTTTCCTCTAGATTGAAAAAAGCCATTTAGCTTTAAATACAAACCCAGACTTTTATTTGAATAGAAGATAGAAATTCCCAGCATTCTACTAGGTTGTACACAAAAATAGTGCCATCTATATACACAGGGTGAGTTGCACCTAATCTGCCAAACAAAAGGGAACACCATAGCAACCCTGTCCTATCTCTAACCGTTTCCGAGTTATGGTGGATAGATTGAATGCTTATAAAAATTTATTTCGAAGTTACTTTGAAAAAAATCTGGAAGTATACTTCATACCAGCTATAGATGGAATAAACATTTTAAACTACTCTTCTTAATTAAAAAAGTGCTTGTAGAAATAGTAAATATAAAATGTGCATATAAAATTAGACAGAAATCATAGAACATGCTTATAGTAGTTATCTTTCGATATGTAATTTTGAACATTTTAGATTAGAATTGAAAAAATCAAACAACTTTGAAATTTTAAAGAGGTTGCATTTTAATAATTTGGCGCTAACATTTGAAGAATATTTTATTATTTTAAATGTACATAGACAATTAGAAATTTACAATACATTTGAAAATCATTTATTTTTAATGAAAAAAATAAGTTTACATGTAAATATAAATCTATTTTAAAACATAATTACTTAATTTAAAAGTTTACTTTAATGAGAAATATTTTAAAAGTTACAAATGAGCAAAGAACATATTCGGATATTTAATGTAGGTAAGTATTTGAAAACCTTTAAAATCAAGTATAAAATGTTAATGAACTTAAATTTGTGTTAGACATGATATTTTAATAACGGCATTCTTGAACTTAAATGCTTTATGTATTTTTGTGTGTTTGTTTCATTTCTGTCAACATCGACAATATCGCTTTTTAAACTAATTTTGCATCTTAAAATAGAGTGAATATTTTTCAACAAACATTTATTTGCTTTTTTATATGAATGTGTGACAAATCCAAATTCTTTTTAATGTTCATTCATCTGTTTAAGCTTCTGATACCTGAAGTAATCCATATAAAAAAGATCAAATAAAAAATTTACTATACAAAATATTGATTTAGCAGGTATAAAAGCATCATCTACAATGCTATTGGTTGTTGTGTTGCCGTTAACCATGCAGTACGCGTTGAATTCGGTTTAATTTCGAATTTAGCGTTGTAGCCCGCATTCACCGCGGAAGAGAACTTTTACCCATTTTTTCATCGTACAGCGCATGTGTAAACTCAACCTTCCGCTGCGGTGAGTGGGAAGGCACCTTTACTCATTTGGAAGATGTGTCTAATGAGAAAGGAGCTGATGCAGCTACAGCAAGAGGAATTTTAAGAACTTGAAATCATTCAGAGTTGCTGTTACTTTACATTTTCTCTTGGATTTCCTTTCTGTTTTTCAAGAGCTATCCAAGACCTTTCAAATCATTAGTTTGCTGCTCAGTCAAGCAACACATGCGTTGAAGCTGCAATAGTTAAATTGCAGGCATTAGAATTTACATTTGATAGAAGTGAATTGGCATTTATTAATTCAACTACCATCAGTGGTGAATTCAAAGGAATTCAACTTGCAGTTACTAATCGTGCTAGTTTTGAAAACGATAAGAAAGAAATTATTGCAGATGGTATTAAATACCTCAAAAGATTTCTGGAGTTACATTCTGAATTAGTTAGGGCAATAGTAATCCTTAATACATTTATATGGCATAAAGATGAGCTGGAACAGTTTGGAAATGACAGCATTAAAACTTTGTCTAGACATTTCAAGAGACATCTGTACTCCTCAGACAATTTTTCAGATGAAGAAAAAGGATTAATTTTTGAATCGCATGAAGTGAAAGTTTTAAGAGAAAACCTAAAAACAGCTAAACTATTTGAAAAGATAATAATTTGGAAGGATAGATTCTCTTTATTTAGCAAACTTTTTGCTATAATTTCTGCGCTTCCAACTTCAACAGCCTCATGTGAGTGTGGATTTAGCCAAATGAATTTGATCAAAACAGATCACAGAGCTTCCTTACAGCCTTTCACTTTCAATGACTTAATGTTAATTGAGATGACTGGTCCTGAACTGTCAGAATATTGCCCACAAAAGGCTGTTGATAAATGGTTTTATTCACAAAAAAACAAGGCATGTCAACATTCATCACTCCCAAAAGCATTTGTGTGTGTATTTGTCTGATGATCAGTAATTATTTGGGCAAGATCAGTAATTTAGTAACACAAAATTAAAAAAGAATGCTTTATCATTAAAAAGATTAATATAATAATTTAAAAAATTAATATTGTTATATTTTATATTAAATATTGACATACCCACATTCGCGTGCCACGACTGGCTGGCTACTAGGTTTGTTGACAATTTTTCAACCCTTGTATATGTCTAGGTAAGGAGTGATAAGTTTTCTAATGTCATCCTGCGATACATTCTGCCAGGCACTTCTCAATTGTTGCTCCAGATCTGTTACATTTCAGGGTGCCCGAATCTGGCAGCCTAGTATGTCCTATACATGCTCGATTGGCGAAGGTCTGGTGACCTTGCTGGCCAAGAAACAGTATCAACAGAATGGAGCCAGTCCACAGATATGAGCGCCGTATGTGGCGCGGCATCATCATGTTGGTAAATGGCCCCAGAATGACGTGCCATGAAGGGCAACTCAAACGGCCGCAGGATTTCACCAACATATCATTGAGCTGTTAAGGTTGTACGCAGGATGATTAGAGGCGACCTACTGTCGTAAGAGATAGCACCCCCACACCATCACTCTGTTGGGTTATACTTTTGGATATTTAACAATTTTAGGTATTTTGTTTTTAGTTTAAATGTGTTCAGGGGTCTTATTTACATAGCCATTCTCTTTTAGTTATCCATTTTCCAATTGTTTAGGTTTTGATATTCTTCTGTTCCAAATATGTTCTATTCCATAGGTTTTGTGTTAAAAACGGCGAAGTTCGTTCTTTTTAGGTTTTAGCAATTTAAATTTATTTAAATTGGCTAATTTGTGATTCCATTTATTGCCCTTTTTATTCCCTTTAATTTGATTCCAAATTTATTGCTCTCGGTTAAAAATTGGTTAATTCATCGCAATTTTCGGTTTTATTCTATTTTCAGCTTTTTAAATATTTCAGAATCGTCCATATTTAAATTATTGCCGAATTCGTATTTTCCAAATCGTTTCACTTCATTTCTTTTTAATTTTCGTCTGCTCTAAAATTCCATTTCTCTTCTTTAAAGTTTCGAGTTTTTAATTGGTTGATCGTAATATTAAAATCGTCTGTCATTAATTATTTTATCGTTCATCGATAATTTTGTTTACAATCTGTGGCAGCGATGTTTCGCAGTATATAAGCAAATCGCGCACTTTTTCGATCTCTTTTCTCTTTTTCACTTTTCTTCTGCTTATGGATTAGAACAAGGGGATGTAAGCTATTAAGCTGTCCTGTGCCGTTAGGCACACATCCTGTGGAATGTCTTTTTTTCGCGACTTTTAAGTTTGTTCGTGTTTAATTTACGATGTCCAGCCCACGATTCTTGTTTCCTGCTATGACTTAAGTGACGTACTCTTAACGCTGCATATGAAATAAAATGTTTATCCCGGCTAATTAAACGTCTGATCTGTTATGAAGTTGTAGCGTCTTCAATCTGTTTTTCCCGCCGTGGAGGCGAGGTTTATTCTAAACAGTTGGGAGCATCCGAAATTATTGTGTCTACAAGCTCTCGCCTGCCATGTGGATTTGAGAAGTGCTCTGACGCCAATTAGGCGGTTGTTTATCGTTGTCAGTGTGCATTCTTTAAATGACGTATTGAGTCGGCATTTCCATATGAAATTACTGGACTATATGCTCGGCGTTTAGTACCGATGTGTAAAGAAGTGTCCATTGTTTCCGATGAAGAAATCGTTGATTGAGGTTTGGTGCTGATCGAATTTTCGACGTTGAGGAGCTTGCTGTCGTGTGAACGGCCCTTCTTTTGAAAAGGAATGGATAGTTTTCCTCGTGATTAAGCGATTGGACTTTTGCCTTTCCATCTTCGTCTCATCTGTTGGGATCTGATGCATCCAGCATGTTCCATGACGGCTCTACATCCGGGTGATATCTTTTAAATGCTGATTTTTATTTGCTTCTGTCGGTTTAGACTATTTATTTTAAAGTTTAATTGTGTTAGTAGAATAAGACCCCTTTAGACTTATATATTTTAGGTCACCTGAACCTGAGGTTAAGTTTAACTTTTGTTCTAAATTCCCCTTTTGGCTAACTTATGTTCTTTTTATTCCAAATTTTAGTTTTGATAAATAGTTGTATAAGTTTAATATTGTTAACTTTAAAATTTAATATTCTAACGTTTTTACTACCACTATACGACCGGCCATTCCATTTATTTTTATTATTTAAGATGTTTGATTTTAGTTAATGAGATGTAAAATATTTTGAAAATTATTTTAAAAGTGAAGTTTAAAATTTTAATAAACGTTAGATTTTGAAAACCTAAAATCTGTGTTCTTTCTTTTACTTTTAATGTTTTTATTTTTAGGAAAGTTCCATTTAATTACAGGAGTACATATTTGTACACGTAGGGAGAAACTGGTCAATAGGTCCACTTTCTGTTTATTTAAGAATTCAGTTTATTTTTAGAACTATTTTCAGAGTGTATTTCAGAAAGTTTTTAGGAACTTAGAATGGTTTATATTTTAGAGAGAAGTATTTCAGACATATTTTCAGATGAATTTCAGATGACATTTAGGTTTTAAGAACTTTGAGTAAGAGCTTTAAGAAATTTGAGAACTTAGAATATTTTGAATGATAGAATGAGATAGAATTGTTTTAGTATTCCTTAATGTTCTTCTCTTCCCCCCCAACAACTCCAGGGGTAATGGCTGTGTGTCTGAGTAAAACAAAGGCTGTTTGGACCACTGACCCTGGCGCCCCCCCACACATACCCGATGGTCATCTGCTAAAAGACTGAAGCATGATTCATCGCTGAACACAAGAAGAAGTCTGCTGGCAGCCATGATGCTCGGCTACGACACCACTCCAAAGGACTCTGTCAATGTTTTGGGGCTATGGGCAGACATCTTAAAGGCTGCTGTGAGTGTAACTCCACCTCAACCAAGCGCCCTGAGATGGTGGAAAGCACCACGGGTGGTATGGAAGAGGTTGTAGCACATTGGATGGCAGACAACGATGCCGTTGTGCCAGTTGGAGCCTGTCGTACAATCATCTGATCTTGCCTCCCATTAATACACCTTTGCGTTCCAGAGCCCTCATTCTGCCGATAAGTTCCATGCAGTAACCATTGCTACCAGCACCTTTGCACAGCAGTGTCCGTTCGGTGCAGCAGGCGGTCTATTGCTTGGTATGACCAGCCAGTTTCACGCATCCTGACTATATGAGCATGTTCGAACTCGTCTAATTGCTTATAAGGCCTTCGATAATGTCATAATGGGATTATTGGTTGTGTCTCCAAGGGACTGCTATGCCGATAATGAGCAGAGATAAGCCGTCCATATTTTTAACCTGTTTTATAGGATGCTAGTTGCACAGTAGAAATGTGTGCCATGATCGAAGTTAACACTCATTGGTCTCGCAAATTTAATCATTTGCATACTTGGTATAAAGGAATTTGCATGCAAAATTTCGAGATGATCGGATTATTTTTTAGGGGTGCTTCATTTTTTTGAAAAAAATATAGAAATTCCTAGCATTTGGCATGCCCCCTATCAGTAGGTTCTGTAACTATGAATAGAACAGACAGTATACATATATTTGCACAGGGGAAGAATGCTACGATTTTACACAGCAAACATAGCCCGGCCACTCAGCCAGCTGCTCATACCCTAGGGTGAGTCGGGTGGCCTGGGTCTTCCACAGTAAACACAGCTTTATAGGAAAAATATTAATTTAGAAAAAATATTTTAAACATTTACTCACAACTTCATATACAAATATAATGTTTCCATTGTTTAATAAGGTGGTCTGAAATGTGAAATTTCCTCCTGCAAAAACAATAAAAATATAAATAAAAATTGTTTAATATATGAAACATCCAATGTTATAAACATACTTTGAAAGAAAACCATTTTAGCCTAGCAATGAAAATGATATGGTTAAATAAGAACTATGCAAGCCACAACACATGATATGGTTAAATAAGAACTGTGCAAGCCACAACACATGAGCTTATATTTTAAAAGTCAAAATTATCTCAACTGTTAGTTTTCAGCTCTTAATGTAAATTACTTAAATATTATTTAAAAAAAAAAAAAAAAAAGTATTTAGAATATGTAAAAAATGATAAATATACCTGTCTTTACATCTTGCAATGATACCTCATGCCACTCAATAACAAAAGCAGTACCTGAAAAATTTATGAAAATTTGTACAATGAAGAACATTTTCATAAAATGTGACCTAATATAATAAGGTTCTTGGCGCACATTTTAATGATTACAAGTACTGTGAAGGAAATAGGTTTAACGCATTATGAGGCTTTATCAAACTTCACATAAATATATTTCATTTTAGCACTATATCGGCGATTTCAAGGAATGCGCATAAAAATATCTGTCAGCATTGATAAACATTTCTGTAAATTTGAGCGAAATTGACATATTTTGGATCTGACTAATTTGAAAATATGTAGCAGACTTTTAGCGATATTTTATGTGAATGATCACTAGTAAAAAAAGGTGAGAGTTTCACGAGAATATTTTAGAAAATGAATCAAAATAGGAAAAAGTTTTTCTGATTAGAAGATCAAACAGTTATGGCTATAATTGTGCACAAAAATGAAATAAATGCTATACACAAAAGCCCTGCAATTTTTCAGGTACTTCTGATTCATTATAGGTGATGCAGTAACCTTTTATTAGTCTTAGGATATCCGAGTTGGGTTTTTATTAGAATAGTGGAAAAAACAGGAACCAGAAAATAAACACTTTAATCCCATTTTCCATATGGCGAGGGGAAAATTGTGCAGTTTGATAGGAGACTCTTTTCCCAACTTTTATCATAATTTCTGGACTGATATTTGCAAGAAAATTAAGCACTTTGGTACAAATTTGTGCTGTTTTCAAGTCCTTAAAAACTGAAATCAGGAATTAAATTGCTTTTAAAAACCACAAGTACCCTGTATAAAACATCCCCCTTTCACTTTTAATAATTTCGTACAAAAAGTATATGCTAAATGGATATGTACCAAGTGAGCACTGTATACCCACAGAATAATAGTACACAAGCGTTGCAGTGTATGCTATAGGACATTTCAAAATCAGTGTATAACCAAACCATTACAAAAGAAAAACAACTGATATGGTTGGAAAGTAACCTTACCTAAACTTCAATTATTTCTTTTGCATTATTTATAATCATTAAATGAAGTATTACTAATTCAACACATTGCAAAACTTTCGTTAGCTAAACATGAGCAAATCATTCATCAAACAACTCTTTATGTACAATATTCAACATTCATTTTCATTTAGGCACTGTTTAAATATTTAAATGGCTAAATATGAGCTGTGATAAATAGCACCCTAGGGATAATGAACCAAGGTAAATGTAAACCCATTTTATGAAAGGTATCTCCTTTAAAATTAACATAAATACTAGCTTTAACATAAATACTGCACCTATTTTTTTTATGAAAGGTATCTCATTTAAAATTAACATAAATATGAGCTGTGATAAATAGCACCCTAGGAATAATGAACCAAGATAAATATAAACCCATTTTATGAAAGCTTTCTCATTTAAAATTAATACTACACCTATTTTATGAAAGGTCTCATTTAAAATTGACATAAATATGAGCTGCGATAAATAGCACCCTAGGGATAATGAACCATGGTAAATATAAACCTATTTTATGAAATATCTCTTATTTAAAATTAACATAAATAATAGCCCTGTATATTCCAAGAATATGATGGGGACAGATGGTGCCAATAAATGGTCACAATTCGAATTTGTATATGTTCTGTAGTCAGGAAAACTTTCAGAATAAACTGAAGGTTGTTACCTTTTGTTTAAAAATAAAACCATAAAAATTGGTAGAGAAAATGATGAGAACACTGTTAGTCTAAATATAGTTCAGAGGCAGGCAACTTGAGGTCCACATGCAACCCCTGACAAAGTTTTATTCAGCACGAAACTAATTGTTTGATTTTAAATTTATGCAGTACGCAAAAATACAACAAAACAACAACAACAAAATTTTATTTGAGGGGGGGGGGGGGGGGGGTTGCATATTTTTATCTTGTTGGATTACTTTATGCATTTACATTTTAAAAATTTTCAGTTGAGACCAGTTTCATATTGATACAATGATCTGTTTCATTTGTTACAATGACAAAGTTTCTAAATCTTCTGATTTTATTTTAATTACACTTCAATATTTTTTTTTAACTACTCCATATACCTTTAATAGTTGGCAAGGCAGTTTTCCCAATCCATTCACAAACTACAATACGCTTATACAGATGTTTCATTTTAAATTAACTGTGATTCTCATGAAAATGATAACTGTGACATTTTGGCACTTAGACTTTAATTCAGTAAATGGTCATAATTAAAATTTGAATATGTTCTCACTTTAACCAAACATATTGGACAAATATGTAGTTGAGAGCTTTATGTTAAAAAAATTCGCTTTTAAATCAGCAGAGCAGATTTTGAGAACTCGTTGTGGACAGTATTAAATATATACATTGTACGAACTAGACAAAAATGAATACATATTTCAAATTATATCAAATTTGCAGTTTTTCAGAAATTTCCATCTTTTTTTGGGCAACTTGGCTTATTTTCATTGATTCCATAATTCATTCATATATATATATATAAAATATTGATATTCTTTTACTGTTTGCAGGCCATTGTAAAAAAAGGGACAGTTCTATTTTTCATTATATTCCAAAATCTAAGCAGTGCCAAAGTAACACAAGTTATCTGACTGCAAGTTTCATAAAAACTAAATTAATAGTTTGAGCAAAAGTGTATACATACATAGCACAGACAAGCTAAAAAAATAATTCTTTTTTTTTATTCCATTTCAATATATTTTGTACACATACTATGTATTTTTATAAATATACTGTGTATTATATTATGTAGGAAAAACGTTAGTGAAAATATTTAAACATACAAAAAGTAAGTACATATAAAATATATATATATATATATATATATATTATTTTATATAGAATTACGAAACAAACTATATTTATACCAAAATTTAACTTCAATTATATCACGAGAAATTTTAAATGGGTTCATAACTTGCCAATTATTAATTTAAGAATGTTGAAGACCCAGACCGTCCGACTCATCCAGTGGACATGAGCAATTAATTGGATGGCCGGGAGAAATATATAAATAGAGAATAATTTAAGAATGTGTAACTTTTCAGTGGTACTCAATCTAAGTACAAACACTATACAATCTTTCATGCTATAGAAGTTTGTACAACAAGTTTAAACCTAGATCACAATGTATAATACTGTGCAATTACAGTAAAAAGCAGACAGCAGAGGATCGTTTTGGAAATATTCGATCTTCAAATCAGAGCTTAACCACACCATGTTATGAAATGATTAAAGTAAAAAAGCAAGCAAACAAAATAAAAACACAAAATGTAGAAAATATGTACTAAAGTATGGTGCAGAAAAAGAATGAAACAGAGAATACATAATTAAACATTGTCATATCATAACTGAAAGAAATCTTATATTACAGACAAATCATTAACCAGATTGTTGGGACTTTTATTGACATAAGTTCCAAAGAAATTCAAATTAAAAATCAAAGGGCCCTTTTAGATAATAGAGGCAGAAAAAAATTAAACCAATAACTAGCCATTTAACAGTGATTAGCAATTTAAGATTTACTGATTTTTTAAATAATTTTATGTTCTTTCAAACAGTACATTAAAACATACTTAGTTTGGCTAATATATGATAGCCATAATGACAAGGAATTTGAAAAATGCAATTATTAAGCTTTTCAATAGGATCCTCTGATTTTGTTTCAGAAATCCAAATATTTCTGAAACAATCATCTGATTTCTACTTTTCTTTTTCTGTGCAGCATTTTACATTGTGATCTTTATTGTTTATTATTTGTGTGCAAAATCAAATTATGTATGCAAGTCACAACAGAAATACAGTATGATAGAGAACAAAAGTTATAGAGAATCCGAATAAAGTGAACTGTATTAATCATAAAATAACAATATAGACAAAAGAAAACAAGATACCATTATCAAAGTACCGAACAGTAGATTCTTCACTTAGGCTTGTATCAAAGTTGGCCATCAAGGGAGCAATATATTGAGTTGCAGCAAGCCAGCTGTGCATATAATCTCCCATGTACACAAACCCTAAAACAAAAAAAGTAAGATACAAAAACAAACCAAATGGTATTAAAAACAATGAGAAAAATTAATCACTTTTCAAATGCTGCTAATTTTACATTCTCATGCCTTCCCCCAAAAGAAATGTTTTCACCTTTAATGGGTTTTTTAAGGCCTGTGTCAAAAGACAGGGGATGACAAATTAGGTTGATTAAAATTGGAAATATATTATAAAAGTTGAGAGGGACAGACAATTTTGGAGGGCTTAGAACAAGAACAAAGAGAAAAAGACATCACAGCATATGAGTGACATAAAAGGGCTTTACAACTCTTTTTAATGATGTAAAAATTCTCAGATTGGGCAAGTTAGACCTTATGTTTTCCCCAGAGGTAGAAAATCCTCGGTTAAGAAACCCTACTGATCGTCTTGATCTTGCATCAGAACCATGGAAAATCTAATCATGAAGAGTTAAAATAAAAAAAAAGTATCTGCATATATAAAAGTTGAAATGTTTGCTATAAACTTACAAAGTATGTAACAGTAAAATGAGAAAAGTATTATGAAAATTGCTAAAACAAATGACTTAATATTATAAATACCAAATATGACAAAAGAAGCATTTTATCAGTGTATATATGGCTAAATATACAATAATTAACAATTTTCAAGTGAAAAAGAAAAACATTTTTTAACATTATAGTTTCTAGAAACCTTTGCTTGGAATAATTTCAGATGAACGTCTTAAAATTTCTAATGGATAACAAAGCTGTTTAACATAATTTAATGTTAAACAACTTTAACAGTAACAGATATAATGAATTTGCATTTTCCGCATTCAGCCATACAAATACAATAAAGTCATACAAAGGAATTAAACTTTATACTTTCTAAAATGTATCTGCAAAATTAGATAAAATTGAGAAAGTATCTACACATCTTTACATCTGCATTCAATTGCTTTAGCCATCAATAGCAAAACTGCTTTAAAAAAATGAATTTTCCCTTAAATTAGAAAATAAAATTAATATTAATTTTGCTTTCTATGATGAAACTTTTTATAACTTTTAGAAACATGAAATTCTATTATGACATCTATATTAATTTTGATTAATTTTGGATTAGAACGTTCTACAACATTCATTTGGCATTTGTTTATCGCAGCAGACAGAAGTCCTGGCCTTTCATTGATAGAGGGATCAGTTGAGTTAAATTAAACATATAAAACTTTGATTTTCAAATCTCACATGACTTAGTGGTTACTTTTGCGCAGGTCCGAGTAAAACACATAAATAGGAGTGGACCTTGTTCTAGAAGGATGGCAACAGGTCTAGAACCCCGGCCGTGGGGTTGAGGCGGATGTCGTACAACAGAGGTTGCCACCTCTCTCTCGTCTAAGTACAGGCTCGCCGTAAGCTTTAAGAGCTCAGTTGATATGTGACAGTTCTTAATTATACCAGAGTCTAAATCAATTTCTTGAAAGTGTTAATATATTTACAAGAAAATATATTGTGCATCTTTAACCAGGTCCCTCATTTTGTCATGCAACTTATTGTTGTTTTTATTTCGCTGCTTGGAATGATTTTACACCAATTTTTGATTCGAGGCCCATTCTGGATAACTCTGTTTCCTGCTTTACCAGAGCGCCCAAGGACCAATTCCGGGCAAAATGATTGACTACCATGTTGTTTGAGAATCCATTAATGTGCTGGGGAGTCCCCTTGAAGGTGACAGCATTTCATCGACATTGACGTCCTCATGAACTTATTTGTACTTCTGAACTTTACCTGTCCTTTTACCCGAGTCATCATATTCCAAGGTATGGATGGTCTCCATATTTCGTTCTACGTAGCTGATGGAATTTAAGAATTATGTATAGAATAGTTAAGAACTGTGTGTTTCTAGATAGATTAAAATTAATATATATTCATTGATTTGAATCAACACTGAAATTAAGAATAAAATGAATAAATAAATAAAATAAGTAAAATTATTTGCATTTTATAAGTGAAAATATAATTGCTTAAATTATTATCTGTGAGTGCTCAGGCCAGGTTCTGACTATACCCATGTGTTTATTATTGTTTACATCTCAAAATGTGAAATGCATAATAATTGCATGATGAAATATGTTTATTTGTATAGTGGTCCAGTGGAGTTTAAATTTCTGTCTAAATATGATTTAATAATTTAGTATCTATTCTAAATAAAACTGCTTTGGTACCAACTCCTGTCTAATTATTAAGATCTTTGAGTTGATTTAATTAATTTAATTTACAAGCAGAAGCTGCAGGAATAAGGTAAAGATTTGGATTATTTATTTATTTACTGATTTGTTGGAGCAGGCCATCTTGGAGATTTACTCTACGGATGGGATAAGTGAACCTGGAACCTCATGATTTTTAGGGAATTTAAGTTATGTTTCAAAATTCTAAATTGGGTTTCCAACCCGTTTGTCATCTTTATCGATCCCAATATGACACTTGAAATAGGTTCTTGAAAATGTCTTAAGATTTTTGATGGATGACAATAATTTTTATAAGTTAAAATCATAATTTCTTGCATATCACAAATTTATTTCTACAATGTGTTTTTCTGCTATAATCAAGATGAAAACCAAACTCATCACTAACAGGGTGAGTTTTAATTGAAATTTGATATAATTTCAATAATAAAAATTTTTTGTTCAGAAATTGAAGTAATCTATATATGGTTGAATATCTGATAATTGTCAATTTTGTATATCTTGAGTTTAATTTAATAAAAACAAATAGTGATAGAAATGATTATATTTTTATGAATTTAATATTACTGGAAAATACTTGTGTGGAAAATATGTAGAGCAGATTGTAATCTAAAATCAGCACTTTTCAAAATGTGTTCTGCGAAATTTTGGGATTTAGAAATAGTATAACAGGGGTTCCGCTATGTGATAGTTTCATAAAAATTAAAAGCATGCACAAAATTTTGAATGCATAATTTAGATCACAGTGGACTTTCTCATGTTGGAGTTCCATCATCAAATTGAATATCAAAAGGGTACTGCGACCAAAAAGTTTGAAAAATGCTGTTATCCCATTTATTATTATTTTTCTAAAACTCAAGAGATACAAAATTGAGACAATTATCAGATATTTAACCATATTATATAGATTACTTCAATTTTTGAACAAAAATTTTTTATTATTGAAATTATATCAAATTTCAATTAAAATGCATAAAAGAGATTCTAATAAATTAGGGACACAATGTACATTAAATATATGCATTAAGCATTGATAACATTTATTAAAACAAAAATTACCTCCAGTTGCTATAGTTATATTTCGCAGTGGATGACCATAAAAGGGAAAGTCGAAACTTAAGGTAACAGTCTGAAAATATTAAAAGAATTAGCAAAAATTATTTTAAATTAAAAACTATTAAAACTACTTTAAATGATTTTTCATGCACATTTTAATATCTTACCGCTGCTCGACGGTGAGAATCTGAAAGCATTTTGTGAAAAGTCACTTTATGCTGAGGAAGTTCATCAAAATTTACCCAATATTCCATAGCCTTTTCTCGGTCTGAGAAAAATGTTGAATTATAGTATACATGATAGTCTTCCTATATAAGAAAAAAACTTAATCAGTTTAGACAAA
This sequence comes from Amaurobius ferox, assembly GCA_951213105.1. Lineage (NCBI taxonomy): Eukaryota > Metazoa > Arthropoda > Arachnida > Araneae > Amaurobiidae > Amaurobius > Amaurobius ferox. The sequence continues at coordinate 20,547,092 of OX578145.1, read as the reverse complement.
ATAAAAATGTTTAAATTGAAGTACATGTATAATAGATAATGAAATCTGACAGAGATAACTCACGATTTTAGATTAAGAGGTCATAGAAATATGTTAAAAAATGCTTGACACAAGGGTCAGATTTAATTCTTATCAGCCAAATGCAATCTCTAATTTTGAAATTTTAGATTCACTCTAAATAGAAAAAAATAATTTTATAAATTTCTGAATTTAAAATATGGTACTAGTATATAATAAACCCTTATTCATTAAATGGTTTATACTCCGGTCTACCCAGGTGCTATATTATTCTTTTTAATTTTTTAGTTTAAAGAAATAACTTCTACAAACACTTGTACTGTTTACAGTGATGTGATTACAAAACACTCTTTTAGAGCAATTTTTGGAGCAGCAAATTTCTGGTATTGTAGCAGTTTGTAGCGGGCAATATTTCGAAAATGTAGCAGTTTGTAGCAGGAGATTTTCGACATTGTAGCAATTCGGTGCAAGGCATTTTTTTTTATTTTAACAGTTTGTCGTATATATAACAAGTAAATTCAAGACAATGAAGTTTTAAAAATCTAATTAACAGAATTTAAGTATAAACATTTTGAATTTTCAATTAACTTTTAACAAACTAAAATAGTTTATAAATTACAATAATTAAAAATGCTTATTTATTAAAAAAATCTATTTTCAATACATATTCTTTAATACAAAAAAACTGCAATAGATAATTTAAAAAAATTTTTTTTTAAATAATTTAAAAAATAATTTTACAGATCGAAATAAATTTTATTACATTAAATAATTAGAAAAAAATCTAAATTAAAAAAAAATTGCAATAAAGACGTATAAAACATTTTAAAAAATTAAAATAAATAACTTAAGATCTAAAAATATTTTATTGCAGTAAAATTTTTAAAAAAAGATCTACCAAAATAAAATAAAGAATTTTAGGGGGAAAAAATATATAATTTTAAGAAAGATCTACAAAATTAAAAACTTAAATAAATAATTTTTAAAAAGATCTAAAATAATTTAAGAGAAAATCTAAAGAAACGCAAAACATTTAAAATATGCGATATTTTTCAAAAAGGATACTGATCTTTTATATTGCGCTAAAAAAAAAAGAAATAATGCAATAAAATGATAAAATTAAAAATAAATACAGTGCAGTAAAAAAATAATAATAATAAGAGAAATCCCCCCATTAAATCAAAACGGAAATTGTATAAGTTAATCAAGCTAAAGCAAATAAATATTACACATAAAACTTTAATAAAATATTAAAAAATTCAGTAAACTGTTAATTCGGCGTGAAATTCCATGAGTTTTCCCTGCTGTCTGTATCAAAATTCTAGGTACTGCATACTGCTATTTTTAATGCCAATTTTAAAAAATAACTTTAGATTTAACTGATACCGTGAATATATGACAGTGTACAAAAGCCATTCAAAATAACTTTAAATGTTTTATACAATTTTGTTTACATATACAGTACAACTTGAAAAATAAGGTCCAGTTCGGACTTTACCGATTCTGGAATTTTCCGAATTATAGAAATTGGATATTTTCTATTTTTAAATTTCATAAGAAAATTTTGAAAAATCTGTATCATTGATCCAAACGATCCAAATTATAGCATGTTACCCTTCAGTTTGAAGGGCTTGAAAAAATATTTCGATTGATACCAAGTTTGATAATGTTCCTTTGGAAAAATCTCTTAATACATATGTACAGTAATGTGATTTCACTGCGGGCTTGGGACGAAAATGAAAATAAAATCCTTTAAAAGTGAACAATACATACATATTGTATTTAATTTTACAAAACGATCAATATAAACTTCAATATAAGAGTAGTAATGTACAGAAATTTATTGTAATACCATAAATATAATATCGCAATACCATGACGGATAATCGGTAATATCGTAATACCATGACGGATAACAGAAACTGACGGTTAATCGAAGTTTTACTGTATATATGTCTTTAGATTTGAGGATAGTGTAGATGAAGATTGTGCTTTGTCTTTCATTTATGGATCGGTCAGGGGAGACATTCTTTTGGACAAAAAAGCAAGATAAACAATTATTCTCTGTGATATAATGAAATAATGTGCCACCTAGACCAATATCTTCATATTACTACATCATTGCTCAAGGAATGAACAAACTCTATTTTAAGCTGTGAAAAGCTAAAATATGTTCACAAACTTTAGTATACTAAGTTTTATGACTAAACTCGTACTAATATTTTTTTTCTATAAGAAGGTATAGGATTTCTAAAATGATTGATGGTGTGAACTTGATTCAAATATATGATGTCTAAAGTAATTTTCAATTTCTTGTCATTACCGTCCTGTTATGTAACTACCGGTCCCATGTATAAAAAGTTAATTTAAAAAAACAGATTATGCTTTTAATTACAAAATTGTGTGTGTTTATTTGAAAACCAAATTTTACTTAAGGTAGTATAGAAATAACAGTGACATAAAAGTGATTTAACTACATATTGTAAAAACCACAAATAAATTTTCAATATATATTTTAAACACTCCGTGTAAGTCATTTTTAAAAAATGTTTTTCAACTTAGGAACTCAATTATTTTTTTAACTATCTTCATGTATTCTTTCATTATTGCTAAATAAGAAACTTTTCAATAACTTCTATGTTTTTCAAAGCATTAATATCAAGGTACAGTAATTACATTTTTACCTACTTTTTGTATTTAAAATAGCCATTAAAATTTTCCTTTAAATGCTTTTTCCTTGCTGAGCACTAATTTGAATAATGTAATAGTTGCTCTAAATGTAAAAAATAACAACATAACCAAAATTCGATGATTAGACTTTTATATGTACAACTAGTAAAAGTTAATATCTTGAGAAAATAATTCCATTTCTAACTGTTGATTAAATGTACTACTTATAAAAACTACTTTTCTAACACTAAAAAAAAAAAAAGATTGTGAAGAATTTACAGTATAACAATTTAGGATATTACAAATAATCAAAAGTCATCAATATATTTTATAAAAATAAATATAGTTATATTGATACATTACAAAAATAAAGAAAAGCATACTGTGGTGTTGGTGATATTTGCAGGTTTCGTTGGGAAAACATCTGTAAATGGCATAGTGACAGATGAAGATGCTGGAGTTGTTGCAACTGTACTTGCAGAAGTAGTAGAAGTAGTAGAAGTAGTAGTTGTAGAAGTCATTGAAGTAGTTGAAGCAGCTGTAGAAGTTACATGAGTCACAGTTGAGTTCACATTACTTTGAAGAGTAACTGAAGGATTTGTTACAGTCGAAAGATTATATAATTCATGTGCAGAATTTGTGACTGGTAAATCAGTAGCATACGTCATTGTACTGTTTTCATCAGAATTTTTTTTTACATTTGATTTAAATTTATCTATGTAAAAAGAAAGGTCTTTAGGTGCAAATTTCTTTTCTAAAGATGTAGAAGCCTTTTTTGCAGGAGAAGGAGAATCAGCTGACCTTTTATGTATATGATATGCAGTTCTAAACAAATCCTCATTTTGGAGATAGCTACCTTCAAATTGATCTATACTAAAAATGGATGGATTGGAGTGAAATTCATCTGCAAATAGAAAAATAAAATATATTTAACAGCAAAAAATTAAATAAATGCAGAGGTAGAAATGTAACTATATGCTGTGACAGAATTAAAAAGTTTTAAAAATTATCAGTTACTGGCAAAGTGTTGAGGTACAGTTGGTACATTATTATTTCCAGAATTTCCCTTATATTTTGATATCTGCATGGATTAAATGTTGTTTTTACCAACAATGTTTATTGAAATTCTTGTTTTAGAACATTTTATAAACCAAAGATTGGTTAAAATTGAACTAAAATGACATTTTTTACTGCTATGTATCAAGCATCTGAAAATGTCAGATCCAAAATAATATTAATATAACAATGGAAATTATGATTACAAAAAACACTGTAGTATAAAGATATTATAAACCATTCTATAATTTGAATTTTACTATTTTCATATGTGAAATTTGTAAAATCCTAACAAAGCTTACAAATTCACTGAAATTTGTACAAGATATATGCATGAGATAAAATTTAACCCTATATTTCACTTCCCAATATTACACTATTTTATGTTGCTGCTTCAAATGTTCATAATCTGGTTGGTCTAAATCAAATAGGCTTTTTTCTTTTAACAAAATATGCAATAGTCACAATATTAAATTTAGCTTTATTTTAATCACTTCCGATCTTAATTCAATCAAAATACATGGATGGCACATCAACATAGCACTTTTTCTTTTTTAAAGGAATAGCAACTACAATTACTCCAATTTAGCACAAGGTATGAACGTGGAATTTTAATAAAAATTGCTTCATTTTTGATAAAAAAAAAAATAATAATGGTTAATGAATGTGTGCTTTAAAAATTGCTGCAGGAGATTTTTTAAAGGACAATAACAAGTGAAACATTCTGTTTTCCCAAGAGGACAGTAGATGGCAGTGCTCAACCTGACTAAAGAACATTCGTTTTTGTTTACAAAAAAACATTTGAAGTGGAGTTCGAGATGGCGATAGAAAGCACGTAGCCAACATGTTTGTAATATGTAGTTAATCCTAGCTATGATTTGTAAATTATGTGTAATTTTTATGTATTATTAAATGTTGTGAAGTCTTAAATGGCGAGTGAGTGTTTTCCCAAACTCATTACCAAAAGAAGCCTTATAAGAAAGTGGCGACCAATGTGCAGCCCCCCAGAATCCTCGGTAAAATTTGAAATGTTCTGTCTTCATCTCAAGTCAGTGAAAGTTAGATAAGCACCCTTTTAATTAGCATAACCATGCTTTTAAGAATTTAAAATTAAAAGTCATCCTGGCTTAAATGAAATAAATTGATGTTGTCAATCCTGACACTTTAAAAATTTTGAAATCATTCATACTTTCGTTTTAATGTTATTTTGAATGTACAGCTGTGTATAAGTCGCAATGATGGAATAATTCGAAGTTTTGAAACTTAAATGGATCAAATTGATATATACTAGTAATTTTAAGTAAATTAAAGTGGCATTTACGAAATATTGGAAATAAATATAAATTTGATTATAATGTTGTTCTTGAGCCACTCAAAGACGAAAATTCTATTTCTTTGAATTATTGAAGTGAAAGTTATTTTTGCCTCTTCATTTAGAACTTTTAGAACAATCTAATTTAAAATCATTTGGAACAATTTCTGAACTTAATAGAATTGAACATTCATATTTCTAAAAGAATAACAAAAATAACAATGTCATTTTTAGCGAAAGGAAAAAAAGTTGATCTGAAACAGCTAGCAACTGAGTTAGGAGAAAACGGAAATAGTGACCTGAAAGTCATTGAACTTAGGGATATTATTCAAAAGAGCAAAGCATACAAGGAGGATGAAGAATTTGTAAGAAATCATTTTGAGGGTATTATTTCGGAAAGACTGGAAGACGAACAGAGGGTAAGACAGAACGAACAGAGTAAGAGAGAACAAACAAAGGAAAAGGGAACAACTAGAAAAGGAAGGAGTGGAAAAGCAAAATAGAGAATCTGAGATAGAAAAGCTAAGGCTATAGTTGGCCAGTCAGAAAGAAACTGCATCCACGGTTATTCAACAGGAAAATTCTCATATGAAAGTGGACCTAAAGAAAATTTTGCCAAGTTTCAACCCTGAAATAGATGATGAGCTTGTTTTTAGTCTTATTTGAAAGACAATTGAAGATCCTAAAAATTCCGGAACACCTGTGGGTGACTCATCTCATAGGATTACTGCCTAACGATGTTTCAAAACTTATTACTAGAGAGCCCGAAGAAAAATTTAAGGATTATTCTCACATCCGTGGCATTCTTTTACGATTTAAATTGATGGCAGAAAGGCTTCGAAAGTTATTTCTTCAACATAGAAAAAGCACTGATTGCACGTAGAAATATTTCTATTTTGAAATCAGAAGTTTTTTGAAGGATGGATATCAGAATTGAACATTTCCACTTTTGAGCAGTGACCAGCAAGTAGCACTTTTGACCACCAAGTAAATGTCAATCCGGCTGATTAAGATAGAACTGCATTCATTTGATTCTTAAAAATGTCTTTTGGTCTTCGAAATGCCCCTGCTATGTTTCAGAGATTAATGGACACGTTTCGTAGAGGCTTGCCAGCTCTTGCCTATCTAGATGTAGACTTGTCATTATCTTTTGAACATCTTAAAGATCTTGAAATGGTTTTCGACAGACTAATCAAATACAAACTTCATGCAAACCGAGAAAAATGCAACTTTTCTTGTTCTCGAGTTAAATATCTTGGACTCTGGATTACTCTCCATGGAATAGAGGTGGATCCTGAAAAGGTATCTTCCATGTTGGAAACTCCTTCTCCTAAAAATGTGAAACAACTATTATCCTTCTTGCAGACATGTTCCTGATATAGAAAGTTTATACCGAACTTTTCTGTGATTCCTCAACCTCTGAGCAATCTAACAAAAAAGAAAATTTCCTGGAGTTGGTCTGAAATGGAACAGAGAGCATTCAACTCTCTAAAACAATGCTTGATGCCTTACCTATTCTGAAGCAAGCTGATTTCACCAAACCTTTTGTGATTAGAACAGATGCAAGTACTTATGCTTTGGGAGCTGTCCTTCTTCAACGCCAAGGATCGGATGAACATCCGGTTGAATATGCAAATAGACTATTTAGTTCTGCTGAGAGAAATTATTCCACCATGGAATGTGAAGCACTGGCTGTTATATGGGCATTAAACACATTTCAAAGATACATAGAGGGATCTAGTGTTACAGTGGCATTCAACCACCAACCTCTTAAATGGTTAAACTTAAGTCGCCATCCGGAAGATTAGCCCGGTGGGCATTGCAATTGCAGTCTTGCAATTTGAACATGAAATACATTCCTGGAAAGTGCAAAGTTGTTGCTGATATGTTGTCAAGATCTGTTTGTGAACATGATATCCCTTCATGCGAAGTCTGTACAGTATCTTTCGATGTTCCCTCCAGAACACTTAACAAGATACATGAAGAGCAATTGAAAGATGAGGAAGTAGAAAAGATCATTCGCTGTTTTGAAAGCATTGACAAAGACGTTAACCTTGCACTACAGATGATGTGACCAATGATATTCATAGTGTAATTGAAAACGATAACTTTGTTCCAGAAATTACTTCTTATCTTAAAAAGTTCACCGAATTTACAGTACAGATCAAAAAAGTTGTGGAACAGCAGCAAGATAAGAGGAAACGTTATGCTGATCAAAGGCGACGACCTGCTCAACTATTTAAGTCAGGAGATCAAGTGTATGTAACTTTACACCCTGTTAGTAATGTTGCCAAAGGAAGAAGTTCAAAGTTTATGCCACGACGGAATGAATTGTATGTTATACTTGCACAACGATCCCCCATCCTTATACAAAGTAACTAGCTTAGAAAACTCTCAAGTACCAGTTGGAGTTTATCACTCATCTGTCTTAAAATCCTATTCCCAAGAGGACAGTGTGCAACCCGTGAATCCTCTATATAAACATGGCCACCCAAGAAAAAACTTCAAGTGCTGGTTCCTCACCGAGATGGTTGCCTAGACATCAGAACCAGAGGGGGAGATTGTAAGAGAGATTGATTTCCCATAAGGACAGTAGATGGCAGCACTCAACCTGACTAAAGAACATTTGTTTTTGTTCGAAGTGGAGTTCGATATGACGATAGAAAACACATAGCCAACATGTTTGTAATATGTAGTTAATCCTAGCTATGATTTGAAATATGTGTAATTTTCATGTATTATTAAATGTTGTGAAGTCATAAATGGCGAGTGAGTGTTTTCCCAATCTCATCACCAAAAGAAGCATTATAAGCTTCTAAAGTGCTTGTTTTAGATCAATTCCATTTTTTGCTTGATATTCTTCCATTTGAACCACTTAACATTTGGGTCATTCCACGGAAAAGAGGACATCTTCAAGAATAAAAAAATATTTTTGGAGGGGAGATCCAAGTTGTCTAGTTCACTTTTAAGGGTCTAAATAATATATTTCTAAGAATATTATTCCAGTACTTTGCTTTTTACAAGTGGCAACACTGATTCCAAGATGGCCACCATCAACTGAATCTCATGTAGTTGAAAAAGTGTTGACTTTATGAGCTTCCACTTCATTTTCTGTTACACTTAAAAACACTTTTGCTATTTCAGTATAATATGCAAGTATATTCTATATTAAATGCATTGTTTCAAAAGGTTTACTTCAATTTAAACTGTGTATATTTAAAAATTCAAGTTAATACAAATGTATGTCCCACACGTGACAGAAATTATAGTATTTTTTGTAATTAGTATTGAACCAAGTAGTTTATCTTGTAGCCATGCAGGTTTATAAATGACCTAAATATGCATAAACTTTCGTTAAAATATAAAATACCAATTTCATTTCTGAAATTTATTACAGCACATTTTATTTTGTCCCACATGTGACATCACGTGTGTGACATTTCAAACAAATGTTTTATTGTTATAACTGAAAAATGATTTAAAATAAAATATTGGTTGATAAGTATATATATTTTTAATCTTTAAAAGCCAAAAGTATTCATTAAATTGCAACTTTACACTTATACCTAAGTAGGTATTATTATGAAACAGTCCCAAAATACAGATATTGAAATATGAAATCAATTTTGCAAATAGATTTTGCAATGGCATTTGCATGTGAATATCAGAACAAAGTGCACTATGGTCACGAGCAAGTGTACTTCTATTCACAGCTGCAACTTTTTATAAAGGCAAGTGTCAGACTTATCTCATATGTTCAGATACATCAAATAAAGATGAAGACTATTTCTGTTTTCATAGAATTTCTTTATGAAGAAATTTTTTAATCGGATATAATACAACCAAAAGAAGAGGTCATTTGGAGTGATGGGCCATTCTCCGAATTTAAAATCAAATACATGGCCAAACTTATATGCATGTTGTTGGAAAAGTACACCGGAACAAATTTCATGTGGAAGTACTTTGCTACTTCTCACAGCAAAGGAGTAGTGGATGCAGTGGGGGGTAATATAAAGAGACTTGTACGTCAAAAGATGATGAGCCAAGGTGAGATACACACTGTACAGTCTGTCAAAGGTTTTGCTAACTTAGCAAGCCAACTTACACACAGTACAAGGATATTCTACATTGGAAATGGTCACATAGAGGAGAAAATACGAGCAAATAACCCATGAAATAGTGTAATTCCAATTACTGGTATATCACGTTTCCATGTAATTCAATCCAAAGGGGCATCATCAACCGTTTCCATGTAATTCAATCCAAAGGGCATCATCAACTGTCGAACCCATTCTCTTTCGACTGAAAATATCACCTTTGGAAACAGCAATTCACCATGTTTGATTTCTGGTGAAGACCTGGTATGCAGAAAATAGGTCATTGCAAATTATGAGGACAAACTCTATTCAGGGGAAATTACCAAAAGAGAAGGAAATGGTACATTTGTAGTAAATGTGATGGAAGAGTAAAAAATCAGGGGCTACTTCAAGTGACCAAAACATGGTGACGAAATTTCTTACAAATGTGAGGAGATAGTGAAGGTTATTTCAGCACCAGTTGTTGCTAATAGTAGAGGCTCTTACAAATTTGTTGGCCTGTAAAACTGTAATCAAATATTACAAAGAAAACACTATGATTTATATATACTTTATATTTCTGTTTGGTACATAAACGCTTTGCTTTAATTTTCGTTTCAAATTGTGTTTCTCTTATTATATATATTTTTACTATTAATAACAAATAATTAATTAATATTAATATTCATATTATAATAATAGTTTAGTACTTTCACATTAAAATAAACTTCCTGGAATAAATAAAGCAATTGTATTTTTATTAAGTGACAAATCAAATCACATGTCCTGCACGTGACAGAGTTATCCCACACGTGACATTTATTTAAAAAGAATTACCTGGGTATATGCTTACCTTACCTCCTATAAACATTTATGAATAATTAATATGAACCTAGGAGATATATATAAAAAAAATGCTGAAGTCAAGTGACTACAGCAGATTCAGAGAATTTTTTGTTAGGAGATATAATAAAAAGTCCTGTCAAATGGTGTGTCCTGCATGTGACAGTTAGGTTTAATTAAAAAACTTGGGATTTGAAAAGTTTATGAAAAATTTCTTGTGTCACCCGACTGAAATACTTTCAGCAGACCATAACAAATTCTAAAACTTCATTCTTACGAAAAAGGTCTACAAGAAAATATAGTTGAAAATGTAGTCTGAATGTCCCACACGTGACAGTGGAATCACCCATTTGTGGTTTTACTAACTTGCAAGGTAAGATCATATTTTCTTTTGAATTTACTTTCACACTCTGGACAAACAATAAATATGCAGCATTTTTCATTTTAGTTACACACTACTGAACTAATAACTTTAACACATTCAAATATTTTAATTAACATGTTGTTGTTGTTTCTCATCCCCAAGACCAGCAGTGCTAGATCAGGTCCATAAGCCTGTTCACTCTCAGAAAGTCCAACACCAAAAGGGGGTCTTGAGCCAGGTCCTGCCTGGTGAGTCCCAGACAGGATAAAATGTGGTCAGGGGAGGCTTGAGCAGTAGAACACTTAGTGCAGGTTTCGAAATGCTTACTACCACCAATAAAACTCATTGATGACAGATGACCACTGAGGAAGCGAGTAAGTGTAGTTTAATCTAGTCTACTGCTGCCCCAAACCAAAGAGCCGCCTGGGCTCCTACTCTGGTACCATGTGTGTACCGGTGGTACCATCCAGACGGCCTTGTCTTTTGCCTTACACTTAGAAAAGAGTTCCGAATAAGTAAGAGGAGCGACGGTCGTGATGGCCTCTTCAGCACCTGCTTTGGCCAAATTGTCTGCAATCTCATTTCCAGCAACATCGACATGAGACGGAATCCACTGAAAGTGGATCTGATGGGAAAGGGAGAGTTGTTTTAGTTTCCTTAGGATGTCTGCACTAGCACTGTCCCTGACACCATGCCAGTCAGCCAGGTGCTGAATGGCACTCCTACTATCCAAAAAGATCCAGATATCAATAAACCGCAAAAGCGACATGGAGTCCAGACCCTCAAGAATTGCAATGAGCTCGCTTCGGAAGATCGAGCAGAAGTCCGGATTTCTTCTCTTGATTTTTAATTCCTGATCCCGAAGTTTAATATAAATGCCGCTGCCCGAACTCTCATCATCCAGTTTACTGCCCCGTCCGTATACAACTGAACAGCGTCCATGGGGACACTATTAATTCTTTCGAGAGCCAACTGCTTCAGGTAGCACGGCAATTCCATCTGTTTGCTAACCCTGACAGGAAGGTCAACATGAAAGTGAATCCCGTCGAGACCCTCAGATGGGTCGATAATCTGTGATAGGCTGTGATGTTCTATAGAGCTGGCGATAAGGTTGCCAGTGACAACCTGTCCAAAGGGACTACCACGTTTGAGCCTCTGGTTACTGCTCCACGAACCCAGGAATTTTGAAGCACAGTTCTGATAGCCCAGACTAGAGAGCTTACTGTAATATTTCACCAAACACGCATTTCTCCTACGTCTCAAAGGCTGAAGATCAGCTTCATAAAGTACAATATCATTTGGGCAGGAATTGCGAAGGCCCGTGATGATCCTTGCAGCACTAAGTTGTACACGTTCAAGCCTCTGCAGGTTTGAGTCTGAGGCACTACAAAAGATGGGGAAGCCGTATTCCAAAATGGGTCGAATAAGAGAAATATATGTGTTTCTGAGGGTACCAGCATCTGCACCCCAATCTCGACCTGAGATGTATTTAAGGATATTGATGCGTTTCCTAGCCCTCAGAGTAAGATAATCCAGGTGTTTAATTAACATATATTAACTAATTCTAATTAATATATATATATATATATATATATATTTCATATCAATGGTCGTGGTAAAACAAAACCATGTTTTTGAAATTTGAAAAACATAGTTAAATATTTCGTTTAAATTTTTATTCTAGTGTTTTTACAACAAAATTACTATTTTAAGTTGATCACTGGAATTTTTTCAAGTTTTTCACATCAAGGCTTGTACGAAGTACAGACTGAGTACACTTTCCTTAAAAAAAATTGCAAGCGCTTTTCAACGATTTTTAAGTACCATGCAATTATTTTTCAGGAGAAGGAGATAATTTCTTCCATATTCTGAAGTTATATGCGGTTCTGGGAGGAAAAAGCATAGCACACTAACATTATTGTTTGATGTTGAAGCTGTTGAGAACATTTTTGGAAAATTAGGAAAATTTTCAGAGAAAGCAAAACGTCTTAGAAAAACACAATGTTGTGAATCTGCAGAACACTTTCAATCCTGCCTTTTTTAAGCACTTTCAAGGATGCAACCAAGAAAATTCCAATTTTCATGGTTAAGTCCTAAAATTCAAGTACTTTCCCAATTTTCTGTTACTTTAAAGGGAAAAAGTACAAATTCAAAAATCATACAGGCTTATGATATCCAAAATTGTTTTTGCTTTTAAAAAAAAACTTTTCCATTGCAATAATTTTCTTATTGAGAAAACTCTTTACATTTTCATTTTCTCCATATTTTAAATCACAATTCATACAGAATCACATTTTAATAGCTATCAAAGTTTTCACCCCCCCCCCCCCCCGGCGATTTCTGAAAATGTTAAAACTTTCAATTCCAGTAAAAATGTTTATATTACTGTCTTACTTCCAAAGCATTTTGTTAAACTATATTTTCACATATTAGCAATGAATTAAAAGAAGCAAATATTCTAGTACATTATCAATAATATTCCCTCCTTATAAATATATATAAAGCTGAGGTATAATTTTTATGAATTAAGATTTGGAGATTTATCTCTAAAATGACAACAAATTTTAAGAGTTTGTTAAATTTTGAAATTCACATTCCTCATGGAATTGCCCTTTTCCTTAAATTGTTATTGGCCTAGGTAATAAGAAGAAAGGAAACTTTTCTCCTCCCATTCTTATTCTATCATTTCAAATAAGTTATTTAACTGATACACAAAATAAAACTAAATACAAAAGAACTCACAACTTAAGGAATATCTAATTCATTAAAAATTAAAAATGAATTAAATATGGAACTGAAACAAAAAGCACAATAGTACGACATATTTGCTGAAATTTTTGAGAAGTATTTTAAAATTCCCATTCCTTTTGAAATTGAATTTTCCTTGACTTTTCTAGTCAAAAAAACGTCCCTAATATCTCCAGGTTCTCGAGATCGAAAAACTTGGATCATAAAGGAGAGTGAAGGAATGAAAATTCCTTTAAGATTAAATGTAAGAGATGTTTGAAATAACCTAACTTTTTCAGTGACAAAAATATCTGGGCACAAGGGGAAAAAAAAAAAATCAGTGCTTAAAAATGCTAAAATGGAAATTAGTAGAACAAAAACACATGGCTGACTTTCAGAACTCTTAGTTTCCTGAACGAAATTGATGCATTCTCTTTATTAAGGTTCTCTTTATTAACTGTTGTTCTGTTCCTGTTTCAGAACAAATATGTGATACTAACTCTCAGAATATATATCTTCAAACTAATAACAGCAGACGAATGAGATGCCCATGTAAATGAGCATGTGATACCTAACTATCATTGTGAAGGATATCAGTACACATTATATTTACAAATAAAGCAAAAATTTAAAATTCTACTAAAAAGAAAATTAATGCAAAACATATCGATAAAAATATCGATATACAGTGATCCCTCACTTATACGTGCTCTCTTTTATGCAAGATTTTAACTTATGCACGTTTTTTCCGTGGTCCCGGCAAGGGATATAGAAAAACAATGATAACTCTTATTCATTTATGTGTCGCACTAAAAAAGCACCTCTCACTTATGCGCATCGCAAAATAAAATTTTCTCAGTTCAAAAAGTAGGTTCCTCAAGTAGTCAGATGTTGCTTATCACAAGAATTTTACCCTTTTTGTTCTGCTTCTAAGAATGCATCCCCTCGCCTTTCCACTATTATTCAGATTTCAGAAAAACATTCCTCTACCTTATACACAGGGTTGTACGTGGGGGTTCTTGTGATTGATGTCAGTAAAAGTCGCAGCCAATTAGAGAGGTTAGTACGGTACATACCACGTGGCATTAAACGCTAACTATAGAACCATCTTTGGAGTTTTTGTTAGATGGTTACGTTTTAAAATGACGAAAAGAATGAAATTGTCGCTTTCGTTTAAAATGGATGCTATTAAAAAATTCGAAGAAAATCCTTACACCTCGAAAAAAGCTTTAGCGGAGCATTTTAATGTCCCAGAATCGACATTGAGAGGGATTTTAAAAAATCGGGAGGCAATAATAGTAGCTCATCGAGAATGTGGAATTCAGTCGAAGAAAAGAAGCAGAATTCCAGGCAGAAAGTATGAAGAATTTGAGAAAGTTTTGGTGCTATGGTTTAAAGAAGTTCGTGCCTCGAACATTCCTGTTAACGTTGAGCTTCTACAGGTGAAGGCCGTACGGTTGTCAGAGTTTTGAAATGGAAAACTTTTCTGCATCACATGGATGGATTGAAAAATTCAAAAATAGGCATGGCTTAGCAACTTGTGTCCTTTCTGGGGAAAGTGCGAGTGTCAATGAAGGAACTGTAGAACAATGGAAAGAAGACTTGGCTACTTTACTAAATGGATACGAACCGAAAAACATCTACAATTGTGAAGAAATTGTTTTTTATAAAATGACGACCGACAGAACCTTAACATTCAAGGAAGAACCATACCATGGTGGGAAAAAAAGTAATTGCAATGCCGATGGTTCGGAAAAATTCTCGCCATTGTTGGCAAATCAAACAAACCTCGCTGTTTTAAGAACGTGAAGAAGCTTCCTTGGAGCTACACTAGCAACAAAATGGCATGGATGACATTGCACATTTTCTTAGATTTCCTTCATAAATTCGATAGGAAAATGGAAAAAGAAATATGGTTATTCATGGATCAGTGTCCTGCTCACCCCCCCCCCCCCCCACAAGATCTTCCAACTTTCAACAACACGAAAGTTGTTTTTCCTGCGAATTGCACAAGCAACATTCAACCTTTGGATCTGAGTGTCATTCGTTGTGTGAAAGTGCACTACAGAACAACTTTAATCCGTCGACTTCTGGCTGCTTTAGAAACAAAATGTGCAACGAAAGATGAATTGAAGCAAAGTTACCGTCCTTTATGCAATTTATATGATGTGCTCATCATGGAGAAACATCACTGACAAGTGTATTAAAAGCTGCTTTAAGAAAGCAGGATTTTCGTTTCCAGCAGGAAATGAATGTGAGAAAGAAAATGAAAGTGAAAATTGTGAAAATGACATAAAAGAAGAAGATTGGCATACTGTATCTGGTGGACTCGCTATGTGTACTTTCAACAAATTCGTTGATGTAGATGAAAATTTAATCACAGCTCAATTGCGGGAAATTAGAGACATTGCAGCTGAAATAAATGGTGGTAACAAAGATGAAGAGGTGGACGACGATGAAGAAGATGCGGCAAAAGTTCCTCCAACTCAACACAGTAGCGATAGAAACATTAGAAACTCTGCGTGACTATGTTCAGTTCAATTCCGGAAGTGAAGGAACTTTTTCGTGTCTTGGTGAACTTGAAAACTCTTTTTAAAAATTCACGAAAACAAAAACAATCCTCAATTGTTAATTATTTTGTGAGAAATCAGTAATAGGCGTAAAACCAAATTTGAGTATTTAAGCATTTCCATCTTCTTTGTATTCTTAAAAATAGTAATTCATTAAAAAATAAATTCACTGCATTTTGAAACTAATCTTATTTACATTTTTCAGTAGTGTATACATAGTATTAATTAACAATATAATGTAGTACAATGTATTGATGTTTCACTTTCAAGCTCCCTTTTGTGGCTTTTCACTTATGTGCGTCTCTCACTTATGCGAATTTTTTCGCTGTCCCCTGCGCCCGCGCATAAGTGAGAGATCACTGTACGTAAGATTTGGGGAATCTGCCGATTCCGGATTAAAATCGGGAATCCGCAGAAAATTAATTCAAGTGCAGATTGTAGCAAGAGAATCATGGATCAACAGAAGATTTTCTGTACATATCTCTATTCGATAGATTTTCAACTCAAAATACAGTAACACAATAGCAGATTAGTCAAAGATACAGAGGAGCACACAGACACAAATAATAAAGCCGATGTTCCCTGTAAATTGTGCAGCCACCCCCCACAGAGAAAAAAAAAAAAAAAAAATACTTCAGTTCGGGAGGATTTTCTAAAAGTAATAAATAAGAACTAGGTAAAACGGAAAATAGAAGTTTCTTGTATTTCTGGTTGTACCTCCCTTTTAAGATAAACCAGGTTTTCCTACGGCGAGTATTCATGTTTTATATGCATGAACAGCTTACGGCTATGAAATTTTGAGTTGGGGACAGTTTATTACAAATAATTAAAAGTATAAATAATATTATTTTTTTTTAATTTTCAATTTTGCAACTTTTACCCCAAGATATACATATTCAAGGCAAATCTCCACTTTCTACACCCAGAATTCGCATTTTATATCCCTTCACTAACATCCTGACACACATACGTGGTCCGACCTGTTTTAATACTGCAAATTTGTAAAAACAGATTCTTTATCACATTGGGAAAAAAGTTCAAAAAGTTTAAAATCATGAATCTGCAGATCATTAAATATTTCTCCGTAAAGAAATTGAATACTTCCCCCTACAGAGCGATAAACTCAAATATCGATAAAATGATTAAGTTTTTTTTAAAAAAAATTCAATTTATCACAGCACTTAAAATAGAGTAAACTAGAAAAATAACAAGACAGACGAGTAAACGTACGATCACGAAACCGCGAAAGTACAAAAGAAAAAAAAAAAATACCGTGTCTGGTTCAAGTTGGTAGACAACAAATAAATGTGGCACTGCTCCCAAAAAACGGGTCAATTGCACCATTAGATCTAGTGTATTTCCTTTGTGCTGTCAGGGAAATACCGTACAAATTCTTGATAGAGCACAAATCAAGAATGAATCATACTGGCGCAGCAAGACGAAAGGAACGGCCAAAAACATTAAATTAAGCTTTATGGTCATTATGTAATAATTCGTTCATGCCTGCCCAATAGAAGAGCGAAATCGTGTAAAAGGTTAAATACACACAAGCAGACAGATAGATGTTCCCGTGTCGCACCAAGATTGTTTGCGACAACGAAAATTGATACGAATGGAACAAGGTCATTTCTTTTTTTCGGTCAAGAAAATATTCAGGTGTAAGTGTTAAGAGTAAAAATCTGATGGTGGGCATCACAAGACTTTCTCTACACAATACAATAATTTTACTTCTTTTATGGCGGAATGATTTAATTAATGTCTCTACTCTACCCTATTAAGCACTAACGTAAATTATCTGCCACTGGGGGGGGGGGGGGGGGTTATAACTCTTTGTTTACACCACATGCTGTGACCACGAAATCTACCACCCCTAGAAACACAAACGGTCTAGTGGTAAATCAATATTTTCAATTGGGTGCCGACCCTTCCACTCGCTTCTAATATCCACAGACACGCGAACTCTCCCATTTAATATTACTATTTCGTATATGACTCCCTATAAAACCATACATACTATACCAACACCTAACATAACTCAATGATTTTGTTTTCCTTTAGACACTAACAAAACAATTTATCAAGTTTAATATCTCAAACATTTTCTCAATTTTGCGGCACCATGAAAGAAAAAGGTCTAAATCTTCTCTGGAACTTTATGGATCATACAATTCAGCTTCAATCTATCTATAACAAAGTGTGCATTAATCGCATTGCTTAAAACGCGAATTTGAAGATGTCTACCTAACTTCATGATGTAAATATTCATATTCCGAATTTTTCAATTGGGGATATTTCAATTCCTCTCAGTATTAACTTTCCTATTCAGTTGAATCATGGCGATGATCTCATCTCTAACTTCATGAACCGAATAGTGTTTCACCCCCCCCCCCCCCTTCAGGTATTAAAAGGCTCATGACCATACAAGTGCATTATGTTGGGGCAATGTTTTCGGCCTGAGATTGTAAACACAAAAAGAGCGAAAAATGCATTTGGCGTTCTGACATACTGACACTGCACGAGACGTGATTATATTCTTGTGTCCAAATAGAGCATTCGTTTTAATGTACTGGTTTCCTCAGCGATGAGTAAAATTGTTTACCTTTGACATTTTCGTGAGAAAGAATAATTAAAAGCATCTGATTTAAAGTGGTTTTTTTTATTGCAAAAGTAGTTTTATTTGAACCCCCCCCCCCCCACACACACACACAGCCTCGCATAAACAACGTAAATCTATATAATAAAAGGCAATGTCTGTGTGTCTGTCTTATACACTATACGTTTCGCGACCGCGCGTCGGAGAGCTACGAAATTTGGCAATCGGAGACCCGGGGGGGAGGGAAGGGGACACGTGAAAACCGATTTTTAAAATTTTAATTATTTTTTTATCTATTTATTGTTTTATGCGATTTCGACCGTTTTTTGCCTTTTTTGCCCTTTTTTCTCCACGATCCAGACATCGTAGAAAAAAACAAATTACACCATCGGAAAGAGCAGAGAATTTCGAGTAAAAATATATCAATTTCAAATCTGAATTTCGATTTCTAATATTTTTTAAAGATTTTAAAACAAAAGTCACTTTTTGCTCAAGAAAACGATTTTTGGTTTTTAAATTCTCGCATCGTGAAAAGTACTCATAATTTCGACTAATAATTTACATTTTTAGAAAGCTGAAATATCTGGCATTCTTACAAGTCTAATGTGGTCCAGAAATAATGAAAATTGCCTTCAGGATGGCAATTTTAAAGACGCCATGATTTTAAATTTCTCGGCGTTCCGTTCGTTTCTCCCCCGCTGAAGCAGGGAAGGTGGTGGGTGGGGACGTCAAGGTGGAGGTGACGTCACGGTTCTGAATAGAGCGCCTTTGCTCTATATAAATTATTATATTTATATTTTAAATGATGGGACGATCTGGATTTTTTAAATGTATATTTTAACTTTTGGATATTTTAAACTAGCCGCCTTTGGCGACCAGCCTGTTCGCTACCCTTGAAAATTCTGACCGTGGCAAACTCGTTGGCGCGACCTACCAGAAAGGTGTAAGGTAACTGCTTGGAAGGCCAGGAAGTGCCACACAATTTAGACCGGAACCCAATGGGGGAGGCATCCAAAGAGACCGTACCCTCCTTCCCCTACCACAAACCTCTCGGAAGGACTTGCAGTCCCACACGTTTAACGTGATCGTACTCCGCGTGAACACGGCTGCAGTTTTGGCAATGGCGGGAATCGAACCCGGGCCTACCGAGTGAAATTCCCGCGCGCTAACCACTGGGCTACCGTGCCATCCGCGACAATCCCCATAACTTTATTTTTATTCGGCAATTTTGGGAATCGAACCCGGGCCTACCAAGTGCAAATCCCGCGCACTAACCACTGGGGTACTTCACCCTCCGCGATATTCTTCATAACTTATTTTTTATTCACCCAATTTAGACCGGAACCAAGTGGGAGAAGCATCCACAGGGACCGTACCCTTCTTCCCCTACCACCAACCTCTCGGAAGGACTTACAGACCCACATGTTTAACGTGATCGTACTCCGCGTAAACACGGCGGCAATTTTGGGAATCGAACCCGGGCCTACCGAGTGCAATTTCCGCGCGCTAACCATTGGGCTACTTTGCCCTACGCGACAATCTCCATAACTTTCTTTTTATTCATCCAATTTAGACCGTACCCTCCTTCCCCTACCACCAACTTCTCGGAAGGACTCACGGACCCACATGTTTAACGTGCTCGTACTCCGCGTAAACACGGCGGCAATTTTGGGAATCGAACCCGGGCCTGGTAACTGGTTGGACGGCCAGGATGTGCCACCCAATTTAGACCGAAACCCAGTGGGGGAGGCATCCACAGGGAACATACCCTCCTTCCCCTACCACCAACCTCTCGGAAAAACATACGGACCCATATGTTTAACGTGATCGTACTCCATGTCAGTGGCGGAAATCGAACCCGGGCCTACCGCGTGCAATTCCCGCGCGCTAACCACTGGGCTACTTCGCCCTCCGCGACAATCTCCATAACTTTCTTTTTATTCACCCAATTTAGACCGTACCCTCCTTCCCCTACCACCAACCTCTCGGAAGGACTCACGAACCCACATGTTTAACGTGATCGTACTCTGCGTGAACGTGGCGTAAGTTTTAGCAGTGGCGGGAATCGAACCCGGGCCTACTGAGTGCAATTCCCGCGCGCTAACCACTGGGCTGCCGCGCCCTCCGCGACAATCTCCATAACTTTCTACATATTCACCCAATTTAGACGGGAACCCAGTGGGGGAGGCATCCACAGGGGCCGTATCCTCCTTCCCCTACCACCAACCTCTCGGAAGGACTTACGGACCCACATATTTAACGTGATCGTATTCCACGTAAACACGGCGGCAGTTTTGGCAGTGGCGGGAATCGAACCCGGGCCTACCGCTAACTTCCCGCGCGCTAATTTGCAATTTAAAATGACCATATGCTTAATTCCATCATCCTCATTCCATTGTTTCATTGTTCCATCATTTAAAATATCCATAAAATTAAAATATCCATTTAAAATATCCAAAAGTTAAAATATACATTTAAAAAATCCAGATCGTCCCATCATTTAAAATATAAATATAATAATTTATATAGAGCAAAGGCGCTCTATTCAGAACCGTGACGTCACCTCCACCTTGACGTCCCCACCCACCACCTTCCCTGCTTCAG
>OX578145.1:19739501-19925188 GCA_951213105.1 Amaurobius ferox | reverse complement strand
TATATATATATATATATATATATATATATATATATATATATATATATATATATATATATCCATATATATATATATATATATATATATATATGGATATATACGGAGTGGTACATGGTTTAAAGTGAATGATAAAGTATAAAAAGAGTTGAAATCTTACCATTCTTGCATCGGATGAAAAGGCCATCGCCATGTATGTTTGCGGATCTATATAACCATACATGTTGAAGCGGATTCCTTCCGATACTTTCACGAAGTCTAGGAGAATTTCACAGTCGCCTCGTCCGACACAGTCCGAAGGATATCCAAAACACGTCTTTGAAACTGAACAGCCGTAATATATGGATTCCACGTTGGATATCCCCTAGTTAATGGAAGAAAACAAAATCTGATGTAATTTCTGAAAAATGCATCTTTAGGGTTCATCTATAAACAGCTTCATACATGCAAACTATAATATTGTAGAAACATTCAAGAAATACATCCGATTACTGATTGTGAAGCTAATGTAGTCAATGTAAGAGAAAATCTAATCTATTTTGCAGCGAATCGTTCGTTTTTGAAAGTGCCAGTATGTCCATTCCAGCAATTATGATTTCAGACATATTTAATCTTAAAACTTAAGTCTTAAATTAGAATGTTTAATGGTTCTTAAGATGTACTTGATAGGTATAAAACTACCAGACGTAGTGTACAGCTTTTTGGGTAAAAACTTCGTTTTAAGTATGTTTGATTTCACACCAGGAAAGCTGAAAGAAACGATTATATAGTCTGAATTTTAACAACTCTCTAAAAATGTTAAGTTTCTTCGAGAAAAGGACATTCTAACGCTCATGTTGCATATAAATTGAGGAATTTTCAGTTTTCTTGGAAGAAAATAATTTTTTTTGGATGTGGATTCAGCGACAGAGGTTTAAGTGTTTAGTTTAGAATTAAGATGTCATTTGTTTGAAGGTTGACATTGCCGTTCCTGGGTTTTTGGATTCGATTTGGCGATTTTTTATCTAATCTAATAATAAACGCTATACGCGGAGTTTGGGCACGATAAATCTGTAGATCTGACGGTCCATCCGGGAGATGATGGATTGGGGGAAGGATGGTATAGTTCCAGTTGTTGCCATCCATATTGGATTCTGGTCTGAATTGGGTGGAACTTCTGTAATCATTGGAACAGGTTGCTTATACTTTTGGGTAGGTCGGATGGTCCGAGTAGAAAAAAAAACAGGGCAGCGAGGCTGTTCCTCTGTGCGATAGAAATGCCTGTATATATGTTTGTTTCTCATGTTTCCCAGCTCCAAATGTTTGAGACTGCACAAAGGTAGTGATTTAAACAAATATTCAACGCTAAAGTAGTGACAAAGGTAGGGAGTTATACTACCTTTGGTAGTGATAACAAAGGTAGTGATTTAAAACAAGTATTCAACTCAATGCCAGTGTTTTCAACAATATAGGCACCCGTGATTCTCATGCACAGTAGATATAATTGGGGACAACCACAAAATCTAAGAATCCTTCACATATTAATGGTTATGCTACGATAATGAGACAAGGACCTGCATCATCCATTCTTTAGGCAATTTCGTTTCCATTGACAATTTTAATTTAATCTGAAAACAGATTTGAAACACAGCTGCGACTGATTTCGAGAAACGTATTTACTGCGTATTCATAAATATTCTTAATTTTAAATGAAACCATTATTTACAACATAAAATTTATAGAACGACAAATAGCTATTTTGAGGATTTTAAGTAACGACTTTTTGACGAGGCCATGTAGAAATTTCTAATTTTATTTGTAAACACATTTGCTGAAAAATTAAGTTAAATTTGAACTCTTATGTCTGCAGACAATAATTTGTGGCAACAATTACAATTTAGCTATCGTTGAATAAATTTTGAAAGAAAAGGAAATGGAGTTGAAGCGAGAGCATTATCGAGCTATGATTTTCGATGATTTTGAAGTGGGGCTAAATGAAGAATGTCTTCAAAGTCTACAATTAGCATATGGAAATGATGCTCCATCTCCTATCACTGTATTAAGATGGTTTACAGAGTTTAGAAGAGACTGAAATTCTCTCCTGGATGAAAAACACACAGGAAGACCTTTGTCAGCTGTAGTCCCAGAAAATGTGTCGGCCATTCGAAAAATGTTGATCGATGATAATTGCTGTACCTACCACATGATACAGAAGGAACTTAGCATTGGATTCGCAGCTATACATAAATTATTCATGAATAACTGCATATGAAAAAATTAGTTTGTCGTTGGGTACCCCATAATTTAACGGATCGCCAAAAAGGGGAGCGTGTCAGAATCAGCAAAGAAACCCTAAAATAATTACTTAATGATGGTGGACACCGCATTATTTATAAACTTATAACTGATAATGAAACGTACATACCGTTTTTTGAGTTCCAACACGTTAAGAAAGTAAAGTATGGGTCTTTTAAGATGACCCCAAACCAACAATGGTGAAAAGACATTGAGCAATGAAAAAATCAATGCATACCGTGTTCTTCAGAAGTACAGGTCTGGTCAAAGCCATAAAGTTAAAGGAACAGAAGAGAGTTACAGCCAACTGGTACAGCACTAAATGTCTCCCAGCAATTCTTTAGTAAGTGAATGTTAGGTGACTCATGCTCTCACTGACAATGCATCTTCTCATTCAGCAAGAATGGCAGCCTAATTTCTTGAACAAAAAACATCAAAGTGATAGCAAGATCAGGAGAATAGGGTCGATGTTCTAAATGTAACTTTTGGCTATTTTTTAAATCTAAAAACAATATACGTGGGCGTCGTTTTCATTCCGAAGATGAGATTGATGAGGTTATAAAAGTATATTTTTCATTGATTTAAAGAAATGGATGGCTTGAAGCATTTTAATCTTTAAAAAATTCGCCTATAGAAGTGCATTATGTTGGAAGGGAGTACTTTAAACACTCTTAAGTGTTGGTAAGTTTAACTTGTACGTACCACTTGGCCGTATCTCAAAAATTTCAGTGTGTGACCTTCGTATTTACCTCCTAAAATGTATTGACCGTTTTCCCTTTCCTGTTAAGCATTTAATTTTCTAAGTAAAATATTGTTTTATTACTCTGTAAATTATAAATAATTTTTTTTATTATATCTTAAAATTCGTTGTCCCTTAAAATCTATCGCTGTAGTCTCGGTAGCTTATTTGAAAATTAGTCAGACGGTTATTATAATGAGATTGAAGTTAAGATATATAGCAAAGTTACAAAGCTCAGCTCTACATAGTCATTCAGATAGCTGAATGTTGCAATAATACCCATTTCATACCTGATTGGTGGGGCGTGAATTTCCACCGCCGCTTCCGATTTTGACAGGAGAAGAATCAATCTCGGTCCAAAATAGCGCGAATGTTTTGGCAACTGTTGCTCTAAAAACGACATCTTCATTAATGCCATTACTTGGGGTCCATTCTGTTATGATTTCGGTCTTTGGAGAAGCACCCTTCTGAGTTAATGTATTCTGCAAAAATAAACACATTTATTTAGAAACAACTTTATCAATATATATACTGTATTTTTTACGCAATTTGGGTGCAACAAAGATTCATCTTAAATATTTCCGGGGAAAATGAACAGTATTTAAAGTACAGACGGGTAAATACTGCAGTTATATTTACTTAATGTATTAACTTAATATTTTCTTAATGGATAAACTTTATAGTGTGACTTCACCCAACTCTTTTTTTACATATTTTTATTTTCCTTATATACATAATGTATAAGGAAAGTATTGTGACGGGGTCGAAAATTCGAATTCGAGTTTTCGACGGGAGAGCACGTTTCAAACATCCCTGATCACGAATCAAACATTTTTGAAGTGATGTCTGTGTGTGTGTGTGTGTGAAAGTATGTGTGTGTGCGTCAGTGAGACTGAAGATAACTGACGAACGAATGGACTGATTCGAACAAAATTTGGAACACAAATCACAAACCATAAACACTGGAAACCTATTGTTTTTATACGCAATCGAATGTTCAGAACCTCCCTAAATTTTCGAATGAAATGTTGAAAAAATCGTCAAAAAATCAAAACCGCTAATAAAGTTACGCAAATAGACATTTCTTATGTAATTTTTCATTAGAAAACGATTGACAAATTTTAGAACGCTAACATGAACCGTTCTCGAGATTTTGTTAATTTTTTTGAAAAATGTACAATAAGTTATAAAATTAAATAAAATATATATCCTATTGAGAAACATGTTCACTTTTCATATGTAATACTATGCGATAATTTGGGTGACATCATTCTCGTGGATCTAGCTCGTTCCATTCATGAAAAAAGATACTTTGAGTAATACTTTTTTTGTTTTTGAACGCCAATAGCCATGTATCTGCTGTAAGAATAACTTATTTCTTCGTTCATAACGCTTGGCGAGATTTTGGCGATGAATTTGGAGGAATGTCGCCAACTTGTCGACTTTTTGAAATGTTGCCAAATTAACGAAAATCTCGCCAAATGGATAAAAATGACGCTATATCAATGAAAATGGCGACTAATTGTCGAAAATTTAATATCTTTGAAATAATATTAGTATCTACTATAAGGAAAACCTACTTTTTTTACTGCAAAAGTAGTAAATTCATTACATTATATAAGGAAAGTCATGTGTTGCCCACATCAGATTTTTTTTCCACGGATCTGAAGTTACACGGTTAAAAAAAAGTCTTCCTTTTTTGAAAAATGAAAAAATAATTTGAGCTAACACAATTTCAAAGTCATTGTTTTATGTATACTTATTTTTTACACGAATTTCTGTAAAACGTATCTACCGTGTAGAAAAAGAGTTGGGTGTAATAGTAAACTTAACAGTATATAAAACTTAATAGTAAATATATATAAACAGTCAAATATAATAAACGTGTAATAAACTTAATAGTAGTAAATGTGTAATAAACTTAATAGTAAGTGTGTATAAATAGTCAAATGTAATAAATGGAAGTAAATGTGCATAAAATCGTCAAATGTAATAGTAAAATTATTAGTATATAAAACTTAATGTATAAACTTAATGTACAAACTTATTTTCTTAATATATAAATTTAATATTTTTTTAATGTCAGTGGACTTTAATCCCTGGGCCTTGTAAAAGCAGAAGGAGGCATCCAATAATCAATCGTTTTGCTTTTACAAGGCTGGATGGCTTCGTTTTAGTAGGTTAATGTTATGATATTTTTTGAAGGCGCATCTGAATTAATAAGATATGAGAATGCGAATGAAAACTTCCCCCGTAGTTCTATTTGGGACGATATTCACACCTAATCTTAGAATGTTTTTCAAGATGCATCATGTTGCCAGCGCAAAGCCGTCCTGTGTACCATTTTTAATGTGTATGTATATAAAATTAAAAATATGGAGGTAAAGAGAATGAGACAAATGCTATGTTAGGCAAACGACAAAAGCGTTTGAAACAATTTAAGTTGCACTCGTAATTTTGCAGTCCTGACCCTTCCGTCTATCGAAAGACTTTTGTTGCTCTAAATAATATTCCTTTTAAATCTTATTCCTCAGAATAAAATTCAGTGCAGTGCAACTTATAGCTCAAACAAAGAATATTCCTTCCTACTCGATGATTCTTCCATTCCGCATTACTTTTGTCTGTTTATTCTGTAGCCTGTTATACAACCAGGAACGAAACACTTTGCTCATTATTAGGGAATTAGATTATAAAAATTAACTGGAGCTTAACTCAACTCGACTTTCTTTTTACCAGAATCTATTTATAAGTAGCCTGTGGTTTTTATTTTCCTATTCTGCAAATTTTGCAAGAAAAAATTTGAAAAATCTATATCGTTGGTCCAAATGATAAATATCGCATGTTATTCTTCTTTTTCAAAGGCTTGCAAAGTTTTTTCAATTGATACAAAGTTTGACAATGTACCGCTCCGGGGGGGGGGGGGGAATCAAACACAAAAATTGTAACGTGTCTATTTTTCATTATAATGTTTGAAATGATTAAGTTTAGGGATCATTGAGCCATGAATAACTATGTATAATTATGTCAAATTTTGTCCCACATAGCCATGATAAACAAAAATATAAAATTCCAAAGTTTTCTTTGGAATTTCAAAGAAATTTTATCTAGTTTTAAATTTCTTTTTGTTAACAAAGCCGAAAAAAGTTTCGTGAAAATCCTTTCATATTTGAGGCAGCTATAGCGTACACAAGAAATTGACCCCACAGACTGAAATCACCCTAGAAATAGTTAAAACGTATTCAGGAGATCCTAAAAAGCATATCGGTATCAAAATCTTAAAATAGAAAATTTTCGTCAAAACAATATTTTGCATATTTTACACTATATTCTATAGTATGAGGAAGTAAAAGTAAAATGAACAACACTACGCTTTTTTATTTCCCGAGAAAAATATTGGATAGAAATTATAGACCAATGCCTAGATGCAATTCTGAAAGCATGTTGGTGTTTTTAATCTTTTTTTACCATGAGAGATTTAGTTCTATATTATTGATTACAGCTAATAAACATATTTGGAAACGCAGTTGGAAATCTCAATTGGTATTGTTCAAGTTGAAATCAAATTGAAAAATACTGTCACGCAGTACGTCGCAAAGCGGAGAAGGGGAAAAACCCCTACCTCTCAAAGAAATCCGTAAGGACCTATTGGCGTTTGGAAAAATATGAGAAAAGAAATAGGAAGCAACAGTTGGTTAAACCTTCAATTTTTTATAGACGCTACTGTGGCCAAGCAAACGAAAGGTTTTCGCTTCATTTCTAAACATTTCTTACTTCACTTTCTAAATTTAAAATGGAAAGATGTGTCGTCGTCATAACCTATTTTCCCCTTTTTTATCAGTATTTTTTAAAATTTATATTTTAAATTAAACAGTGTATTTCCAATTTTATTGAAATCGGGTAATTTTGGTTCCATTTCTGCTATGTATTGAGAGGGAAAACATAAGTTATAAATTTAACTTTATATAATGGTTAAACTTCTGTATGCCAGCGTGCACGGGAAGCATAACGCATTTATTTGAAATATACGAAAAGGGCTCAACTTTACGCAATATAATATCAGAGCAGAAAACAAAATGTTCCTTTTTATTGGGCCTCTGGGGCAGTTGTCCCGATTTCAGTACTTTATCGTAACACTAAGTACTTGTCCAATCTCAATTATAATGTTTTATATGTGGATTTATTTTACAGAAACTCTCAATCTTTATGTGACGTATCTTTATATTTGACGTATCTTTATATTTAATGTATATTTAGCGATTCTAGTCTCAGAACACTTGTTATAGTCGATCGCAATTTGAAAATTCCATAAATTCAGTTCAATTTGAAATGGAAATTTTTACACGGTCAATCTTAAACCAAGACGCATAGCATTTTTTGAAATACTCAGTTAAAGATAAATTAGGTCACAATAGTCAATCATAATTAGACAATTCCACAAATTGAGTCAATATTTGAAATGAAAATTTTTACTGTCAATCTTAAACCAAGACACACAGATTTTCTGAAATACTTAGTTAAAGATAGATTGGGAAGCAATAGTCAATCGCAATTAGAAAATCCCACAAGTTGAGTCCAATTTGAAATGAAAATTTTTACACAGTCAATCTTAAACCAAGATACATAGCATTTTCTGAAATACTCAGTTAAAGATAAATTGGGAAACGATAGTTAATCTCAATTAGAAAATTCCACAAGTCCAATTTGAAATGGAAATTTTTACACGGTCAATCTTAAACCAATATAATTTTCTGAAATACTCATTTAAAGATAAGTTGGGTCGCAAAATATTCCAGAATTAATGCTTTTGAACAAATCGTTCCGACTCTGCAAGAAACTTATAAAAAACACTACAAAATACAATAAATACAATATGCATAAATACAATACATATAAAATATTGTTAGAACGTAAAACAAGTGCTTCTTACCTGCTTTCCACGGAAGCAATCTATGGTCTTTGCAGGCTGGCTGGATGTAAAGGTTCCTTCAACAATTTGAGATTTATCCGAGTTTGAACGAGCTTGCAGTACAAAACCTTCAAATTCTTCGCCAATTGGAGATGAAATGGTTACTGGAAAATCATAAACAAGTTTTAATCTCGATAGTTAAAGGGAAAATGAGTAAGTGAGTACCGATCATGCACAAAAATGCTTTACACAGAAAATCTCTATCGAGTGCTTCACACAGAATGTTCGAAAGGAATATAAAATAAAGGAAACTAATAAGAAACCGCATTGTAGACGTGAAATGAAATATGAATAATCAGCAGACAGACGAGGTTTTAGCTATGATAGTTGCACCCCTTATAATATTTTCACAAAAATGCAAAATTTAATTTTATACGGACCCCCCCTCTTTCAATAAAAATGTTAATTAGTAAAATTTTTGCAGTGATTAATTAGGGTAAAATAAGTTTACCAAAGAACCTTTATATGAAAATTTTAAGAGATATCGATAATTGAAATCCTTTATTCCATTTTACCTGAACTGCAAATGTGAATAATTTTACTTCCTACGAAAGTACACATGGGGGGAAATCGAATCTATTTAAAACAGAAAACCGCCAATTAAAATTTGCTACCATTTAATTTTCAATCATTTAATGGCAGAAAATTTCTTTCGTAATCCCTTTCAATCAAACGAAACATACCCAATAACAATAATTAGAATATCTCATCGACTTTTTCATTAAAATGCATCAGGGTGAAATAAATTTTAGTAATTAGCAGTTTTTGAACGAAGACCCGCATAAAATTTAAATTTTGCATTTTTATAAAATTATCAGTTTCGAGAGTTGAAACTATCATAGCTAAATTCTTCAGTTTGCTGATTAATTTTCATATTTCACTTAATTTTTACGATCAATTTTTACTTTCCCTGCAATACATGGTAATGTATAGGGAAAGTATTGGAATCTGTCGAAAATCGCAACTCGAGTTTTCGACGGATTTACACGTTTCAAGACCTCTGGAATACGAAAACACTGTTTTTAGCGTGACGTCTGTGTGTGTCTGTGCAATGTATGTATCTACTCTAACTCAAAAACTAATCGACCGAATTTCATAGAATTTGGTAGGTAAGTCACTTGGATGTGACCCTGGTGCTGATTAGTTTTTGATTATGTTTCTGAAAAGAACAACCTGCCGTTTTTTACAAAATGGCCCGCAAAAATTGTATATTTCCACTGTAACTCAACTAATCGACTAAATTTCATAAAATTTGGTAGATAAATCACTTCTGGTCGACCTTGGTGCTGTTTAGATTTTGGTACGATTCGGAGGAAAAGAACAACCTGCCTTTTTTTAGGAAATGGCCCGCTAAAATTTCATGTATCCACACTAGCTAAAATACAAATTGACCAAATTTCACAAAATTTGGTAGATAAGGTACTTATGGGATACTTTGGTGTTGATTAGATTTTAGTACAATTCGTTAGAAGAACAACCTGACTTTTTTTATGAAATGGCTGGAAAAATTCGCCAAAATCTAAAAAAAGGACTACATATGCTCAAATATATCAATTAAACTCTTGTTTTATACGCAATTTTTGACGAGGAAAAGAATATAACACACTCCATTATGCTTTAGGACTAACCGTTCTCAAGATATTTGCGATTTCTTGCATTTTTGTTACGCCGATTTCTGGAAAATGTACAATTACCAAATAAAAACAAAAATTGAATTAAAAATTCAAATTTAGTGCTATTTGGTGCAATTAAACTACTGTATCTAACTAATTATTAAAGAAATAAAGACATATAAATTTGAGTCTGCAGGGAAAGTCATGTGCTGCCCACATCAGATTTTTGTTTTCATATTCATTTCGGACACTTCGTGAACCAACCAGTATAATCTGTCCATGCACTTTTCAACTCCCTTCCCCTCTTACCAAAATACCATCGTTCAATAGAGAAATTATATAAATGAGATTAAAAGTGTCTGCTATGCATAAAAATTTAATTTTATATGTTATTTTAGTCTGATATGACTGTTTGTATTACTGCTCGTAATCGAGTCCATGTTTCAAGTTTATAGGTGGGAGGCTTTTCGAGATAACAGAAGCATAATTTAAATTTAAAAATAACATTAAGCAGAATAGAACTTGCGCTACTTCCTTATAGAAAACAGCCATGAGTCAATTAGGGGATTACGACTGTTTTGAAGGCGTCTTTAGGCCAAAACGGAACAGATAGAACAGGGTTGCCTTTAAGAGCTGAGAGTGAACTGCGAAGAGTGAAACGATGAGCAATTTAAAAGAGCTAAGGCACACCGTGAAAAATTTCAAAAACTGGTGGTATCACTTATTGAAAAACAACCATAAACATATCATGGGACGATAAAGTGTCCCCCTTTTGCCGACAAAGGCATGGCGAGCTGCCTTTGAGCATTAAATCTTGAGCACTGATCTGCGATTTAAAAAATAACAGAAAAACTGTTTAAATTATTGGTAAAAAAAGGGAAGAGTTAAGAGGGAGAATAAACAGTCAAACCCTTGTAAAGGAAAAAAGGCAAAAAATTACAGGGAAATGACAGTTAATAAAAAGAAAAAATCGGAAGGAAATAACCGGTTTCGAGAGTTAAATTCACCAATAAAACCACTATAGAGGGTGTCCGAAAAGGATTGAAACGGACTTTAATTCTTTACTTGTTGGAGATAAGTGGGAAATGTAAATTGCAAAAATGTTGAAAGTAAGGTAGGAAATAAGACTACGTTAATGAAATAGTCCTCCCATTCATTTTCAAAAAGTTACACTTTTTAAATTTTTATATGATCGCATTAGATAAATTGGGTCAATCAGAAATTTTTAATGTAACAAGATCATTAAAAAAACCGCATATCTGTACCTTTAAAATTGAGCGAAATATATTTAGATGAAAATTGAGCATTGTGAATGGGGACCCTATATCAAATTAGAAATGTAAATTTGTGACATATCGCAAGAAAGATAGAACTTGATAATACATAGGATACCCAACCGCGTAGTGAGTACCACTGCTTTATAAGATCTCTGTCTGTGTAGTGCTTTATTTAGATGCATTTGTGATAACAAATGTTGACACATATTAACATATTTTTGATCTAAACAATTTCCATCGTCAATTTGTTTACGATTCCTATTTTCACTGAAGAAACAAAATTTCACATGGTAAGGAAAAATGGTATAAGTCAGATATTTTACTTTATCATAATCTAGTTGATTTTAAAGATACAGATATGCGATTTTTTTTAATGATCTCGTTGCATGAAAAATAAAAATTTTCTTATTGACCCAATTTGTCTAAGGGGATCGTATAAAAATTTAAAAAGTGTAACTTTTTGAAAACGAATGGGAGGACTATTTCATTAATTTAGTCTTATTTCCGACCTTACTTTCAGCATTTTTGCAATTTACATTGTCCACTTATCTCCAACAGGTAAAGAATTAAAGCGCGTTTCAATCATTTTGGGACACCCTGTATTGTATAGAATATATATAGTATAGAAGGTACTCGTATATAGAATATATATAGTATAGAAGGTATATAGAATATATATATATTCTATATACCTTCTATTATATAGTATAGAAGGTATATAGAATATATATATAGAAGGTATATAGAAGATATATAGAAGATATATAGAAGATATATAGTATAGAATCTTTTAGCGACCAGAACAGCCCAAATGGTCTAGTATAATAAAAATTCCAATATTTCAGTTTATTGTTCTGCATGTTCATTTTCTAAAGATATATTTTCAGTGAGGAAGCACAAGAATCGTTATGTTGCAATCATTGCAAAAGTGTGAACTCTTTCTCGACAAATTTAACTTTCAATTTTGCTTAAATGCAGACAACCGAGAATTAAAAATATAGATCGTCAGAAAGGACTAAATCATGCAAGCTTTCGTAAATGAGTTAATGATTTGATTCCTATATTCTTTATTTTTCAGTTGAAGCAAGTTAAGTAGATTTTCACATTCACAAGAAGATTAAGTTCACAAAACACCTTATTAAGCAATATAAGTGAGCACATTTGTTTTTGCAATTTGTCCACCAGTTCACGTGCCGCTATGAATAATATTAGTGACAAGGTACAAGTTTAAGGTTACTATTTAGTAAAATTACAAAATTGAAAAAGAAGTCTGCTGTTGTGTCCATATAAAATACCAAACAATTTATAACAAATCATTGGCAGTGTTTTTATGAAGGCCGTAAAATAAAGTTGATCAAAATAATAAATTGACATGTATCTAACAGTTTCTTCTATAGAATAACAGTTTAACGTTTTTACTTTCCTTATATACATAATGTATAAGGAAAGTATTGTGACGGGGTCGAAAATTCGAATTTTCGACGGGAGAGCACGTTTCAAGCATCCCTGATCACGAATCAAACATTTTTGAAGTGATGTCTGTGTGTGTGTGTGTGTGTCAGTGAGTCTGTGGAGACGATAACTGACGAACGAATGGACCGATTCGAACCAAATTTGGTACAAAAATCACAATCCGTAAACACTGGAAGCCTATTGTTTTTATACGCAATCGAATGTTCAGAACCCCCCTAAATTTTCGAATGAAATTTTGAAAAAATCATCAAAAAATTAAAACCACTAATAAAGTTACGCAAATAGACATTTCTTATGTAATTTTTCATTAGAAAACGATTGACATAAATTTTAGAACGCTAACGTGAACCGTTCTCGAGATATTGTACATTTTAAAAAAAAATTATCAAAAAGTCATAAAATAAAAAGAAAAATATTTCCTATTGAGAAACATATTTACTTTTCATATGTAATACCATGCGATAAATTGAGTGACATCCTTCTCGTGGATCTAGCTCGTTCCATTCTTGAAAAAAGATACTTTGAATAATACTTTTGTATTTGAACGCCAATAGTCATTTATCTGCTTTAAGAAAAATTTATTTCTTAGTGCATAACGCTTGGCGAGATTTTGGCGACGAATTTGGCAGAATGTCGCCAACTTGGCGACTTTTTTGAAATGTTGCCAAATTAACGAAAATCTCGCCAAATGGATAAAAATGGCGCTAAATCAATGAAAATGACGACTAATTGTCGAAAATTCAATATCTTGGAAAGAATATTAGTATCTACTACAAGAAAATCCTATTTTTTTACTGTAAAAGTAGTAAATTCATTACATTATATAAGGAAAGTCATGTGTTGCCCACATCAGATTTTTTTTATTGGTGCGAACCATTTTGAAATTTCATATAATTTTTGGAGGGGATTTATGATTTTTGTGCTATTTTTACTTTCCTTATATACATAATGTATAAGGAAAGTATTGTGACGGGGTCGAAAATTCGAATTCGAGTTTTCGACGGGAGAGCACGATCCAAGCATCCCTGATCACGAATCAAACATTTTTTAAGTGATGTCTGTGTGTGTGTATGTGTGTGTGTCGGTGAGTCTGTGGAGACGATAACTGACGAGCGAATAGACCGATTCGAACCAAATTCGGTACAAAAATCACAATCCGTAAACACTGGAAGCCTATTGTTTTTATACGTAATCGAATGTTCAGGACCCCCCTGAATTTTCGAATGAAATTTTGAAAAAATCGTCAAAAAATTAAACCACTAATAAAGTTACGCAAATAGACATTTCTTATGTAATTTTTCATTAGAAAACGATTGACATAAATTTTAGAACGCTAACGTGAACCGTTCTCGAGATATTGTACATTTTTCAAAAAAATTATGAAAAAGTCACATAAAAAAAAAATTCCTATTGAGAAACATGTTCACTTTTCATATGTAATACCATGCGATAAATTGAGTGACATCATTCTCGTGGATCTAGCTCGTTCCATTCATGAAAAAATATACTTTGAATAATACTTTTGTATTTGAACGCCAATATTCATTTATCTGCTGCAAGAATAACTTTTTTCTTAGTGCATAACGCTTGGCGAGATTTTGGCGACGAATTTGGCGGAATGTCGCCAACTTGGCGACTTTTTTAAAATGTTGCCAAATTAATGAAAATCTCGCCAAATGGATAAAAATGATGCTAAATCAATGAAAATGACGACTAATTGTCGAAAATTCAATATCTTGGAAAGAATATTAGTATCTACTATAAGAAAAACCTATTTTTTTACTGTAAAAGTAGTAAATTCATTACATTATATAAGGAAAGTCATGTGTTGCCCACATCAGATTTTTATTAATCCGTGAGTACAGACTTGAGTTAAATTGACTAATTTATTCATTTGGTGTTATCATTGATAGATTGTGTTTTATTATAACCTTTCCAATTTTCTTAGGATTTAAATGATTTTCAAAATATAACATTTTTCGAAATTTAAATTTAGTTTACAAGAAAAAGAAAATATGAATTAATTTTTTCTTACATATGTGTTGTTGAAACCCAGACCGTCCGACCTACCAGAAAGGTTCTTACATATGTGTGAACTAACACACAGTACAGGCATGGATTTATGTTACAAGTTGAGAAACTTACAATTTAGCAAATTTAAATTACTTATTAAACTTGTTTTTTTTTACGTTTTCCGAACAACTTTCGAGTTGGCACTATTGAAGCAGTATGCAATGTGGTGCTCAACTTTGGCACAAAATCAGCCATTCTGCTTTCAAACACTTATTTTAGAATAATTCTGAAGCTTACCTCTGACTTTGTTGCCAGATTTAACAGCAGAGACCGAATAGGGAGGATTGCTCCGTTGCGGTTCTATCCCGCTGTGCGATGGTGTGAGAGATGAACATGCTGATGTGGGCGCCCCATTTGGTCTGGCCCAGCAGCTGGCGACAGCACACAGGAAAACGAGAGTCGAAAGGAAGTCCATCTTCAATCCTGAAATAGTTTGAACATTTTACTTTAGCATTCACTTTACATTTACCTCAGCATTCAATTTACATTTACCTCAGCATTCAGTTTACATTTACCTCAGCATTCAGTTTACATTTACCTCAGCATTCAGTTTACATTTACCTCAGCATTCAGTTTACATTTACCTCAGCATTCAATTTACATTTACCTCAGCATTCAATTTACATTTACCTCAGCATTCAATTTACATTTACCTCAGCATTCAATTTACATTTACCTCAGCATTCAATTTACATTTACCTCAGCATTCAATTTACATTTGCTTCTGCATTCAATTTACATTTGCTTCTGCATTCAATTTACATTTGCTTCTGCATTCAATTTACATTTGCTTCTGCATTCAATTTACATTTACTTCTGCATTCAATTTACATTTACTTCTGCATTTAATTTACATTTACTTCTGCATTCAATTTACATTTGCTTCTGCAATCAATTTACATTTACTTCTGCATTCAATTTACATTTACTTCTGCATTCAATTTACATTTACTTCTGCATTCAATTTACATTTACTTCTGCATTCAATTTACACTTACTCCTGCATTCAATTTACACTTACTTCTGCATTCAATTTACACTTACTTCTGCATTCAATTTATATTTACTTTTGCATTCAATTTATATTTATTAATAAATATGGAGAGCGAAGTATAAAAGTAACAACGAAATACTATCCGAAATCATTTTAAAATCCAATAGCATGACCAGAGACTTAAAAACCGAAAACTGAACAATTAAGATTTGTTTAATTAGGTCCACAACGACGAAACAATATTTTTTTAATAGCCAGCCACTTTACTCACTATTCATTCGCCTACGTAGCAGATGGATCATGAACCATTTTGCTGTCATAACGTTGCCCCGGCGCACTATGGGGGGCATTACAACCTTTACGGACATATAACATCTATGCCCGAAGGTGGAATGCAAACCAAAGGGCCCGGCAGTGCAGAGAGCACAAGGAAAAGCTTACCTTAAACTTCTTGGCTACAGGTGCTGTCGACGAAGGTGTCATGTCGCCATTCTGTGCGTCATGAACTTTGTTGTTGTTGAGACCCAGACCGTCCGACCTACCAGAAAGGTGTAAGGTAACTGCATGGACGGCCGGGAAGTGCCACCCAATTTAGACCGGAACCCAGTGGGGGAGGCATCCACAGGGACCGTACCCTCCTTCCCCTACCACCAACCTCTCAGAAGGACTTACGGACCCACATGTTTAACGTCATCGTACTCCGCATGAACACGGCGGCATTTGTGGTAGCGTGCAAAGCACGGGGATACCGCACCCGAGATGGCCAACAGCACGCGCTGTTCCGAGGTGGTCACCCACCAAGTACTAACCGCGCCCGATGCTGCTTGACTTCGGTCATCTAACGAGAACCGGTGTTTTCAGCACGGTACGGCCGTTGGCCTCGTCATGAACTTTGTGTGTTTTGTTGAGAGAAAGGCTCTCTTTTCTTTCGTGCCTGTACGGAGCTGTGTTAGGCCTTGTTTGAATTGACTTTGCATTAAATCTTCGTGTCTGTTTGAGGAGAAACGGTGTTCGGGATATGGCTGTCTCCAATTAGAGTGACGTCATGTCTGGCTTGAAACTTTGGAAGTTTTGCTCCTCTCTCCGCCAATCAGAGTCGGCGCTGAGGAGAAACTCCGAGTGCGTCTTTTGTTTTTTCGGGTCTTCTTGGACGGAGATCGCAAGGTGGAAGGACAAGTTGAAATTTTTGTCTTAAACCCTTTCCTTCTTGCTCCCGTCAAAATGACGGGGTGAGTTTTCGCCCTCCATTTCTCGTGCCCGTGATATTTCCGGGCTGGAGTGTTTAAAAGTTACGCGCCAAAAAAGATTAAAACCAATTCATTTCTTTTGCCCGGAAAATTTTTTATTTCTCATATTACACAGCAGATGGCAGTACCAGTATATTTTTAATGTATTTGTAGATATTTAGTTTATTTTAAACTAGATGGCAGCACTAATCAAAAAGTATTTCTCATATGTATTTTGGAATCCGAGAACAGTTATTTAGTCTCGTTGTGAATACACGTGGTTTGTGTTCTGTGATAAAATATATTTTTTAATATTCTGTACATTATGGAGTCAGAGTCAGGAAGTGAATTGGATTCTAATTTTAGTATAAATGGATCCGAGAGTGATTCTGAAATAACTGATTTTTATGAAAGTTTGGTTAGTGAATCTGAGAGCAGTGATGATGGATCTGTACTGTTGCCTGGACGAGTACGGACGAAAATTCTTTCTACTTCTGTTGATCATGCACCCCCACGTTTTAAGTTTTTGGGAACACCAAAGGTAAATATAAATTTTGATCCAAGTTCTGGTGTCTTACAATATTTTGAGTATTTTGCAAATGACAATTTAGTGAATCTCATCCTTTCGGAAACAAATAGATATGCCGAACAATGTAAAAATTCTCCAGTATTCCGCCTGTCCAAAAATAGAAAACCTTGGACACCTGTCACGAAGGAGGAAATTCTTAAATTTCTGAGTATAATTATTCTACAAGGCATTGTAAAAAAACCAGATACAAAAATGTATTGGAGCAAAAAACATTCAATTTCAACACCTTTTTTCAGAATTATAATGCCCTGCAATAGATTTTACGAATTACACAAGTTTCTGCATTTTGCAGATAATGAAACTTTTGATTCTAGCACACATCCAAATCTCAAGCTGTATAAAATCTGGCCAGTGTTGGAGAACCTGAATAAATTGTTTCAAAAAGCTATAGCGCCTGGACGTGATATTGTAATTGATGAAACCCTTATGCTCTTCAAAGGTCGTTTAGGATGGCGACAATATATGCCTAAAAAGAGATCCCGTTTTGGAGTTAAATCTTTTTTATTATGTGAATCAAGTTCGGGGTATATATGATCGCAAATCATATATACAGGAAAAGGTACGGTTTTTGATCCGAAGTATAAAGATCTACCCCAATCAATTCAAGTCGTGATGTCACTCATCAAGCCACTGCTAAAACAAGGATATTGCCTGATAACAGACAATTTTTACACCTCGCCAGAATTAGCAGACATGCTTTTAAAATTTCAAACAGACACTTATGGAACTGTAAAATTAAACCGAAAAGAAATGCCTCAAGAACTGGCAAAAAAGAAACTCGCAAAAGGTGAAAATGTTGCTTTTCGTCGAGGTAAAGTTCTTGCCATGAAGTGGAAAGACAAGAAAGATGTTACCATGTTGTCTACAGTCCATACAAATGATATGGTAGATGTACAGTGTCATAACAAAGTTGTCAAAAAACCTACAATTGTCACTGATTACAACAAAAATATGGGAGCAGTAGATATTGTAGACCAATATCTTGGAAATTACTCTATTGATCGAAAAAGAGGAAAGAAATGTTATAAGAAAATATTTTTTCATTTGTTAGATCAAACTATTTTGAACTCATATCTTATATACGAAAAACAAGGTGGAAAAAAATCCCATTTGATGTTTCGGTTATCTTTAGTAGATGAACTTATTAAAATGTATCAGTCATCAGACACCCTTCCAAAAAGAGGCCGACCAAGCTTTGAGAATAATCCCAACCGTTTGATTGAAAGGCATTTTATTAGACAGATACCCCCAACTGAAAAGAAACAACCATCAAGAGAATGCAAAGTTTGTTGTTCCAAAAGAGACGAAAACAATAAGAGATGTAGGAAGGAAACTCGGTACTAATGTCCTGATTGTGACGTTGGCCTTTGCATCCCATGCTTTAGTAATTTTCTCTTGTGATAAATTTCAATCTTTATTTATATCAAATGTAAGTTTAATAAAGTTCTCTTTTAATGGCAAAACGCTTTTCTTAAAACAAAATTTCTTAAATTCTTCTGGCGTTATGGAAAATCAACATTGTCACAATAACCCTGAATGTTGGCTTTTAATTAATGTTTTTTTTTAATTTCAAGCCACAAAAAAATCCAAAAATTAAAAATGAATGCATATATTGTTCACACACTTATTTTTATATAATTTTCTTGAATAAAAAGAATGGGCACTTTTATAACCGTTTTCTTGAAAATTATCCGATCGTTAAGGGGTTAATAAAAGTTAAGACAAAGACTTTAGCCGAAATGGCTTATTTTCAACGGTGGGAATATTGGTTTCCATAAGGAACTATTCCAGGAAGATCGAGGAAGATGTCACGACCTGCAAAATATTATTTTTTCATTTTTCTAAAATCATTTTTTTTTATTCTAGGGGGAAATCCCCTTTCTTGCATTGTGACGCTTTCGCTTTTGGTTACCAGCGCCATGATGAATTTGATACTCCATTAGTGAACTCTTTGATTTAAAATCTTTGATTCAAGCCTTTGGAAAGATCCCCCATTTCCTTGATGAACAGTAATTGTTTTTATCAGAACTTTGGTTGTGAATTCTAAATTTCGGATCGTAAAGGTAAATTTTGATGATGCATCTTTTCTCTGAGGGAATTACCAGAGGAGAATGTTTTGATATCCGGCTCACTGGCACAGAGTGAAAATTATTTAATTTGTATTAATATTGAGTATTCTTAAAATTGATGATTTACAACTTTCTATAAGAATTAAGGAAATATGTTGGTTAATAGAAATTTTGTTTTGATCTACCCTAAGGGGTTAAGTAATATGATATTTTGTTTGTGAATGATTATTCTAATGACAAAAAAATTAAGAATCTAAATTTTAATAAATAATTTTTGTTGATTTAAACTTGTGAATTTATTCCATGTATTCCACCTGTGTGTATTTATTTCATGGCTACCATCTGGAATCTAATTCTTTCAGACAAGGAAACGGTTATTGCACAACTGATGAAATTGCAGTGTACTCTCTATCAAATCCTCTATACTTTTGCAGATCGAGCCATCTTCCTTTCCTGTGCCGATCTGATTTCATATTGTCATTTGGCGCCGAGTCATCCTTTTACTTATTTGGTAGTTTTTGAAACTATTTTCGCTTTGACTGGTTGGCGCCCTGACATATATTACATGAATACAAAATTTCATATTGCGCAATTTGTTCTTTAGTTCACCTGTACACTTTATAAACAAACACAAAAATCTAATGTGGGTAGCTCATGTTTTTCACTATATAGTTCAATAAAGTTTTTTCTTTCACACTGAAAAAATGATTTTTAAGATCCACGGTATCAGTGTTTTGAACATTGAATTGTACATGCGTCATCTCTACGAATTACAGCATGTAAAACAATTTCGAAGTATCCAATTACTTATATTTCACGCAACTCAAAATTGACAATTATCAATATTGATAGCATCCAAAATAGGCAATACTGTCTATATTAAAATATGTTAATAATGATTTGGCATCATTTTCGTTAATTTAGCGTCATTTTTGCAATTGTGAAGATATTTTCGGTAATCTGAGATCGCTAAATTTGTTATATTTCGGCAAATTAGTTGCCAGGTTCACCAATATTATTGCGAAGCGTTACAGACATGTAGAGAGAAGAGCTTTTGGTGATGACATATTATTGGCGAATTGTTAAGCGTCAGAATATAAAACTACTGCCCTAACTATCTTCTCTCGTCAATGAAACGAGATAGACAACAAATTTATCGCATAATATTACATATGAATAGTTTACTTATTTCCCAGTAGTTAATACTTTGAAATTTTATGTAATTTTTTGATAACTATTTGAAATATATTTGAAATAGAGTAGGCGATGAATTTTTTTTTTTTATAATTTTCAAATAAAGTTAAGAACAGTTTGCGCTAGTGTTCAAAAATTTATGTCATTCGATTTCTAATAAAAAAAAATCACACAATAAATGGTCATTTATGTAGCATAATTGAATGTTCTGATTTTTTTAAATGATTTTCTCAAAATTTCTGTAGATAATTTGAGGGGGTCTTCCAAACATTCGATTTAAAAATCAGTACGGTTCCTGTATTCAGAATGTAATATTTGTACCAAACTATTTTTAAACGATCAGGGTGCTCGAAACGTTCCAGTCCGCTGAAAACTCAAATCAGAATTTTCGACCTCGTCATAATATTTTCCGTATACAGTATGTACTGTGTATATAGGGTAAGTAACGCTTTTGTAGGCATTCTTTTTAAAACAAGCACTTTATTAAATACTAATAGAACATAATGGAAGTTTGAAAAAAAAGCATAAGCTCCATTAATCTCTTATAAATATTTAGATTATTGTCAAACAGAATTTTAACTTCTTTCATTCAAAAAATGCTTCAGCAGTATTTTGGATAATGTAAATTCAGCTGTCAACAGTTGTCTATTTTTCGACTAAAACACCGCCATTTTCAAACGTATTACGCAAATTAGAAATAATATGCAGTCATTTCTTGTCAAATATTTAAACCATAAATTGGAATTTGATGTTTTTCGTGAATATTAAACATTTTTTCCTAAACTGCCTTTTACTGCTATTAAATAAGGATTGTCAGGTAAAATGCGATATGTTACAAATGATATGGAACTTTAAACTTTTCGGTTTTAAATAAAGTAGTTAAGTGAAAGAATGTAGCAAATGGAATACAAAGAAAAACTTTACCCTGGAGACACTGAAAACTTGACAGAAAATGCCACTCAAACGCCATGTTCGGTCGTGCAAATATAATAAAATTGAGAATTTGTGAAGGATGCAGTTTCCTTGCAAAATGAAAATATTTTAGCGATAACATTTACGGTTTATGTAGCATAACCAAATCCTTCTTTAAAACTATTTGAAGAGAGTGGCTGCACTTGACTTTCTCAAACATTTATATTTTATTAGAGACGGGTCTTCTGCCCTATTGCAGAGCGTTGCAAAATTGCAATAACTGCTCAATTGATGAACCCACATAACTTACGTATCATTGTTTCGCTTTTATTGCCGCTTCTGAGCATAGAGTAAATGATGTGATAAACGGCAAGCCAGCATAAGCAAATATTTTAAAATATTTCCGGCGGAGGAATCTTCTTCGAAACCACTAACAATGCAGAACATTAAACTCCGTCCACAATTTACAAAATTCTAAGCGCTTAGGAACACAGTGAAGCTACTTCCTTCGTATAACAGAGCTTTGCAAAATAGCAACGAAGTGCTCAAGTAATCATCCACCTCAACTTGCGGATCATTGGCAATCGACTATTGCCGCTTTTGAGTACAGAATAGTCAACGAGATAAATGATCAG
The DNA here is from genome assembly GCA_951213105.1 of Amaurobius ferox. Classification (NCBI taxonomy): domain Eukaryota; kingdom Metazoa; phylum Arthropoda; class Arachnida; order Araneae; family Amaurobiidae; genus Amaurobius; species Amaurobius ferox. Next base: position 19,903,157 of record OX578145.1, on the reverse strand, counting down.
CGAGCATAAAAACTTATTAAATCAAATATTTTAGAATTTTTCGTGTGGAAGAATTTTTTTTGGAAACCAATAACTATGCAGAACATAAAGCTCCGTCCACCATTTTACACTATTCTAAGCACTCAAGAATACAGTGAAACCACTTCTTACCTATAACAGAGCTTTGCAAAATAGAAAGAAAGCGCTTATAATGTTGTTAATGGTGGACGTAGTTTAATGCTCTATATCGTAGTGCGTTAAGAAAATTCTAAAATATTTGCTTTAAGAAGTTTTGTACTCATCAATCATCTCATTTTCTGCTCTATGCTGACGAGCGGCACCACGGTTGGAGAGGGATGATCAGTTGAGCACTTGCTCTATATATGTATATTTCATATTGTTTGGACGACGCAGACCATTCGACCTACGACAAGGTGTAAGGTATCTGTTTGGACGGCTGAAATAGTGTCACTCGATTTAGACCAGAACCCAGTGAACGCAAGATCTACAGGGACCGCACCCTCATTCCTCTACCACCAACCTCTACGAAGTCTTGCGAATCTACTTATTTAACGTACCCGTACTCCTTGTAAGCACGGAGACAGTTTGGACAGAGTGGGGAATAAAATTCTGGTCGTCCGAGTGCAATCCTCTTGCTCTAACTATTGGGTACTATCCCACTCCCTATATTTCATATTGTACGAGATCACTTGTATCAGATTGTGCTGTCAATCGTAAGGCGAGCCCCCCCCCCCCCCCCGATCTGGGTCGTGCAGTTATATCCCAAGTACAGCCATCCGCATAGGGGGTAGTGGACAGTTGGGGGAAAATACCCCAACAGTCTACCTTCTATTATGCTATTGTAGATTGCCCCGTTGAGTTTTCTTTACAAATCGAAAATTTAGATGAAGTCATGGTTATAAAGACAACCTGAAGCATTTGCAACACTTTTTTTTTAACACGTATGAGTTTATCTAAGTTTTCTGCATGATAATTTAAGTACGAATAACAATTGATATGGACAATATTTAATGGCTATGCTGCTTGTACAAAAAAAATACCACTTTTTATAATTCAGTTTGTGATTAGAATGAGATTTTTGTCACATTTTCTACAGAGGCAGGAAAATTTATGAAGAGCTCTCATATGCAGGGTAATTGTATGCACAACACTTCATTTTTGACGGAACTGCTAAGTATTTAAATTTTTATTTGCTCTCATATTTTGTACTGTCATGCGAATATTTGGAAAAACCGGAATTGACATATCCAGAACCCGAAGTAGAAATCATTAGTGAACGCGAACCCCCCGCACCTCTATTGGAATCCGATACTGGATCAATATTAGTCATCTCGACTCTGGCAAATCCTGAAATATAAATGCTTGAAAGAAATTTTTTGAATCGAAAGCGAAAAACTAATCGCAAGTGGTGGAAATCCTTAGTGAGCCCCTTCCACCTTTTCAATATGGTGATGAATTTATATCAATTATTTAAGCTTTCTATAACCAATCTTGAGAAATAGACGTTTCAAAAATATTTTTTTTTGAACGAGAAGCGGAATTCTAAGAAATTTTCGCCAGAATTTGATGCTAAATTCATATCAGTTATGATCTAAGCGCCATTGCCAATATTGAGAAATAGATATTTTAAGTAAAATGAAAGTTTTACAGCCTTTCAGTTCATTCTTATTGGTTGTTAAGGCGCATACCGTTTTTTGGACTGAGGAGGGGCAATATAAACGCCCTTGAAGCAATTGTAGTTATTAACTGATATACACCCGCTTTCTTCAAGGAAGTATTGCAAATTAATTTTGAGCGTAAGATATTGAACAGCTTTTGTTTACAAAATTCCACATGTTGCTCCATCAAAGAAATTACTGGAGACATTTTCAGCAGTTTTCATAGTATATAATTTTCCGTTACTTTAACTTTATACTCTAATGTGGCAGAGTGTTTAGCTGACGAATTAGACTCATTTATGTTGTGTGGTATTAAATATTTTTATTCTGATAAAATACAAAATTTCTCTGCAACAAATTATTTCAATTTTTATAGGTCGGATGTTCAAATGTTTCACATTAAATACTGAAATACAGTTTTTGGATTACTGAATATTTCTTAACAAATCCTACCCAGGGCAGAATTATCCAATGGGCTTTATTTATTAAGTATACGAAGTATTTGAAACGTTAACGAAACAAAAACAATTACAAAAACAAAAAGTTTACAAATACTTGTCTCTAGCTAAAATACTAATTGACCAAATTTCACAAAATTTGGTAGATAAGTTACTTGTGGGACACTCTGGTGCTGATTACATTTTGGTACGATTCGAAAACGAACAACCTGCTTTTCTTTTAGAAATGGCCAGCAAAAATCACCAAAATCTTTAAAAAAAAAAAAAGTCTTCTCATGCTCAAATGCATCGATTCAATGCTTATTTTATACGTAATGTTTGACAAGGAAAAGAATAAGACCAATTCCATTACCTAGGACTAACCGTTCTTGAGATATTTGAGATTTTTTGCATTTTTGTTACGCCACCTCTGGAAAAATGTCCAATTACCAAATAAAAACAAAAATTGAATTAAAATGCAATGTAGAGTTATTTTGTGAAATTAAACTCAATTTAATGAATTATTAAAGAAATAAAACAAATAAATTTGAGTCTGCCGGGAAAGTCATGTACTGCCCTCATCAGATTGTTTTTTTCTTGAAATATTTCTGTATTAAATCTAATTGTAATTAATTATAAAAATAATGGTTTGCAGGGTGCATGTTCATTGCACTGCTGAACCCCGCATTGAAATAATAATAGGGTTGAAGTGATAGCCAAGAGCAGCTTTTCAGTTGACAAAATAAAAACTTATAATAAAAACTTATAATGTAATAAAAACTTAATATAGAATAGAAACTTATATAATGAAAACTTGTAATAAAATAAAAACTGTTTTTATATACGTCTTGGACAATGAAAACTTGTAATAAAATAAAAACTATTTTTATATACGTCTTGGACAATGAAAACATAGCTGTTTAATTCTTAATTTTACATAGCTGTCGTCATTTATGGAATTTTAATCTTTAATTACACCACTGAAATAAACATTCTATTTAAGTATTTTTCTTTTTTATTTCAATAGTAAATTAGAAGAATTCAAATATTTAGTTCTGAGGACCTTAAAGCACTGTATGTCGGCTCCATCCTTGATATTTAAACATTGTACATTTAAATGTGCCATCAACAGTAAAATGTGAAGAAAAAAGCATAATGGACATTAATTTTAATCAACTTCAATTTGTGGGTGGCAATTTTTTTTTAATCGTACTAGAATTAGAAATCTCAGCTTGGTTCATTGATGCAATTTAAAATAGTAGCATACATGGTAAACTCTTTTCTAATACTTACATACCGAAGGAAGATTTTTTCAGCATAAAAGAAATATTTCTTGCAAAATATTAGGGTCCAGAACGGATGGTCCTCGCGTATATTACGCCCCGCTAAAACTGGTGGAAAACAATCTTGGCCTTGAGGAAAGGGCGTCTCTGGGCCACATAAGTTTCACTTTCGGTTTTTATTGTTACTAATAATTCCTTATTCTACCAAAAACATTGGTTAGTTACAATTTTAATTTACAACAGAATAATAAGATAATATAATTAATAATATAATTACAATAATACACATATAATTACAATTTTAAGTCAAATACGGTAATAGTTCTAATTGATACAGAATGTAGGCCCGAAAGGTGGCAACATAAGATGAATGAACTTAATTTAGGCTATAGAAACTATGGTTGATTGTATAAAAAATTGTTGCAATATGATGTGTAGGAAAATGAAACGGTAAGCGATTTAAACCGAAAAGTTTTAATAAAAAATAATTAAATAATTACAGAGGTTGTATATTTTAACTATGTTCTACTAGAGTAAAATTTGATTTGACTGCAACAAGACCTGTTATTTACAAATTTATTTAATACGGTTACATTATTTGTAAAAGTCAATACGTTCTTGCCGCTATTCACAACAAAATTTTTGGGAGCACTTTCTCGTTGGACCTAGCCTCGCTTAAATCATGACACTATTCTATTCAAATAAACTGCTCATGCGTCGTTGGTTTTCAATGCAAGAATATCGAAATCAAGATGGACACGGGGGGCCAACATAACATCGGTATTCATAAATTACATTGGAAAGAGTATTTCTCACTGATAATGAAGATTATTTTCATGTATATAACAGTTTGAGGAAAATAATATAAAACTATTCTTTAAATATTTAGACTCAATACTGTAAAAAGTTGCAACTCCGAAATAACATAGAACTTGTAACCAACGAATTCACACTCACCTAGTTCCTGCATGCAACCTGGGTTTGGGCGTCGAGCAAAACACCGCTGACAGCTTCAAATGAAATGCACCGAGAAAGGCCCTAAACAGCAACAGGTAACGGAAGTGAGCTACGGGAAGTGACGTCTACGCACGTTTGAGTCAGAGAACCCACGTTCAAACACAATTTCGCCGAAAACTTTCTATCAAAGAAGTAACGAACCGGCTCACGGTTTTACGGGTGGCCTTGATAACCTCTGAAGCCAGCTACGAACCAGGTGAGGAAGTTTACTATTCGAACTTACGTCACAATTACCGGTTCGAAGGCCGGCAACGCACTTTTAAGGGGCTCCTACAGGGATTTACATTGCAGAAATAAAGTTGAATGACAGTTTCTTATTAAGAAGTCCCGACTCAAGAGGTAATCTACAGCTGGTACGATCTTACCGGTTGTTAAACTTCTTTTTAAGTACTAATGCAGGATATTAAACTTTTTAAAAGCAAGAGTACACGTTGCAAAACTTTTTCAAAGTATGAGTAGGGGTTGTTAAACTATTTCAAAGTATAAATACATCATGTTAAACTATTTTAAAGTGCGAGTACAGGATGTGAAGTTTTTCAAAGTTTGAGTAGAGGTTGTTAAATCTTTTTAAAGTATGAATACAGGATGTGAAACTCTTTCAAAGTACGAGTACAGGATGTGAAGGTTTTTCAAAGTTTGAATAGAGGTTGTTAAACCCTTTTAAAGTCTGAATACAAAATGTTAAACTCTTTCAAAGTACGAGTACAGGATGTTAAATTTATTCAAAGTACCGGTTGTTTTTTCAGTGTATACCATATACCAGTTGTTCTTTCAAAGTATGCTTTCCGGTTGTTTTCTCAAAGTATGTGTACTGGTTGTCCATTCAAAGTATGAATACATTATATTTTTAAAAGTATGAGTACCGGTTGTTTTTTCAATGTATACTATATACCAGTTGTTCTTTCAAAGTATGCTTTCCGGTTGCTTTCTCAAAGTATGCGTACCAGTTATCCATTCAAAGTATGAGTACATGATGTTTTTCAAAAGTATGAGTATATGTTGTTAAACTTTTTCAAAGTATAAGTACCGGTTGTTAACTCGTGGGAAATGTTGGAAAAATAAATTATTCTCAAACATAAATAATATAATTTAGGACAATTTAAATTTTAGTCATATTTTCTAAAAATAAAATTTTTGTCATATTTTCTGAAAATAAATTTCTGTCATATTTTCTGAAAATAAATTTTTCATAAAATGTATCAAAATTTTGCTCAAACAACAAAGAAACTTATGCAAATAAATGTGCGTTTTATGCAGTGTCGTCACATCTGGCTACGCACCGCCAGCAAAGCGAGGAGAAGGGAGATGCGAAATAGAACATGCTTTAAAAAAATAAATGATGTTTAAAAATTTTAAATCGAAATAAATCTGTCTGCGCGTTAGTCTCGCCTCTTCTTGAACAAAATTCAAAGTTGCGGTTTTAAAATGCCATTACGTTGTCACGGCTGTTAATTCTGTGGATACGAGGCTATTGTCAAATACTGTAAATGAAGACATCATTTGTAGTGGAACAGTTTAGAAAATTGCTATTTTCACACAAAGACAAGAATTAGGTTAGGTTAATCTTTCTGTCAGAGCGTTTTTATCCGGTTTTAATTTAGAATGTGTAAAAATTCAGATTTTTCGTAAAAGGAAAAACATTATAAAATTTATAACAACTATGCATCATGTATAAGACAATTAATATGAACTTTTCTTGATAAATTTAACGATTTTATTCTAAATCGACAAAAATTCTACAAAATAAAGTACCTTTACTATCTACGCGAACAATTGTCTAATGTGTTTTTGTCTTTTAAGGCCCCCGTGACCTGAAAGATTGAATTTCAGCACACTTTGTATCGACCACGGAACAGAACCTAAACTGAGCTGAATTTTTGATTGCCATAAAAATTCAGATTTCTCGTAAAAAGAAAAATATTATAAAATTTATGTCAACCATGCATCATAAGACACTAATATGAACTGTTTTTTATAAATTTAACGATTTTGTTCCAAATCGACAAAAATTCTGCAGAATAAAATACTTTTACTATCTATATAACAATTGGCTTATGCGTTGTTGTCTTTTAAGGCCCCCGTGACTTAGAAGATAGAATTTTAGCACAGTTTGTTTCGACCACGAAACAAACAGAACCTAAATTAAGCTAAATTTTTGATTGCCTCCTCCGTTGAGGTGGAAAAAATAAGGTTTTTGGAAAAGCGAATCCAGGAACCCCAGAAGTCCCCATTGACCTGGAAGGCTAAATATTTACACAGTTATAGTATTGCCTGCAGAACAGAACCTAATGGAGCCGAATGCTTGATTGCATCAACTAAAGGGTGGAAAAAATGGGTTTTTTTGAAAAGCCATTCTAGGTTTCCAGAAGATATCCCCCCCCCCATCCCGTTGACCTGGCAGACCAAATATTTGCACAGTTATGGAATACATCTATGGAACAGAACCCAACGGTACCGGATTTTCGATTACTTCCACCGAGGGTGGGAAGTGGCATTTTTTAAAAAATCCATTCTAGGTTTTCCAGAAGGCCCCGCTGAGCTAGAACGCTAAATATGTATTTTCACAGTTATACAAAAATAATTGTCTACAAAACAGAATTTAAAGGAGACGAATTTTTGATTACTTTCTCCAAGGGTTGAAAAAAAAATGGAGTTTTAAAAAATCCATTCTAGATTTTCCATAACCCCCCCGCTGATCTGGAAGACTACATATTTGCACAGTTATAGGAACAGAAGCTAATAAAGTTGAATTTTTGATGCCCTACCTCGGTGGTAGATAAGGACTTCTATTTAAAAAAAATCCTTTCTAGGTCTTCCAGAATCTCCCATCCCCGTTGACCTAGACGAGTAACTATTTGCATACTTGTAGTATCGACTACGGAACAGAACATAACTGAGTTGGATTTTCGATCTAACCCTCGGAGGTGGGAAAAATGGGAGGGGCCGAAAATCCTTTCCAGGTCGCCCAGACATCCTGTGGTGAACTAGAAGGATGAAACTTTGCATACTTATATCACGGAAAGCAAACTATCCGGGGCAGTTTTTGATAAGGATGACTGCTTTCGACATTAAGCGCCACACATTGATAAACAAAATGAAACGTATTCAAAAAGTCACAACAAATTTAAGTGTTAGTTTTCCCGTCTTTACAGGCTTAAGTACTAGTTATTAAATTGATATTTTAAAAATACTTTTAAATGGACATTTATTGGATTCATGCGTTTAAAAATGAGGCATTGTATGCGAATTTTAAGCATCTAATACTTTTAATTAGCAAAATTAAATTGGATTTACGAATCAATGAATGCAACTCCTAAAAAAGTTTAGAGACGTTTTGCGTGACGCCCCAAATCCGATGCTTTTAGATAATTATTTTATTGACCAACCTGTCTACAAAATATAGGGCAATGCTTCCTACGCATACCTGCCTGCATATAAACACTCCCAGAGAATTTATTGCTGCAATATCCTACAAATATTGATCACCCACAGTACAGGAAAGCATCTCCTGGGTTTATGAGGTCATTCAACTACGGTGTATGCCATTGCAAAATGAATATTCCATTGTGTTCACAGAGGAACCATTAATATGTTGTAGTTGTAATGGATGCCATTAATTTACTTCATGCATGGGATTACTAAATTCACTTTGTGAATTATTGAATTTGAAGACTGATTTGAATATTTGCATATTACGTTCCCGACAATATATGGAAATGCGTAGACAAAGTATTGGAGCCGTGTTGTTATTTTCCCTACAATATATGGCAGTGTATAGGGAAAGTATTGGTATTGTGTTGAAATTCGAATAAGACACATTTACTTTCCCCATAATACATGGTAATATATAGGGAAAGTATTGGTATTGTGCAGAAAATCGAAACTCGACTTTTCCACGAATCTATACGTTATGAGCACTCTAGGTCTGGAACTAGATTCTAGTATGATTCAGAAAAATAAAACCTTTTATATTTTTGTAAAATAGTCTGAAAAAACGTACGTGTAAAACTAAAATAAAAACTATAGTAATTGAATTATTTGAAATCGTTATTACTTTCCTTATATGCATAGTATAATGTATAATTAAAATATTGTGACGGGGTCGAAAATTCGAATTCAAGTTTTTGGCGGGAGAGCACGTATGAAGCATCCCTGAACACGAATCAGAGACGTTTCGAGGTGATGTCTGTGTGTCTGTGTGTGTGTGTCAGTGAGTCTGTAGAGAAAATATCTCATGAACGAATAGAGCGACTCGAACAAAATTTGGTACAAAAATCACAATCAGTGAATACTGGATGCTTATTGTTTTTACACGCAATCGAATGTATAGAACTCCCTTAAATTTTGAAATGAAATTTTGAAAAAATCATCAAAAAATTTAAACATTCAATAAAGTTACGTAAATAATTATTTATTAAGTAATTTTTCATTAGAAAGCAATTGACATAAACTTTAGAACGCTAGCATGAACAGAATCAAATAAATTTATCAAAAGCGTGAAATAAAGTTATCAAAAAATCACATAAAATTAAAAATAAATATTAACTATTGTGAAATCTGTTCACTTTTCATATGTAATATTATGCGATAAATTTATTATCATCATTCTCGTAGATGTAGCTCGTTCCATTCACGAGAGAAGACACTTTGGATAATAGCTTTGTAATTGACGCCATTAGTCGTTTATCTACTATAAGAATAATTTATTTCTCCATCCACAATGCTTGGCGAAATTTTGGAGACAAATTTGGCGGACTATCACCAACTTGGCGAGTTTAATAAATGTTGCCAAATTGATTAAAATGTCACCAAATTGATAAAAATGACGCTAAATTAATGAAAATAAAGACTAATTGATGAAAATTCAATATCATGGAAAAATATAAGAATCTACTATAACAGAAGATACTTTAGGTAATAGTTTTGTATTTGGACGTCATTCGTCATTTAGCTTCTATAGGAATAACATATGTCTTCGACCATAATGCTTGACGAAATATTGATTACAAAGTTAGCGGAATATCGCCAATTTGGTGAGTTTTTAAATGTTACCAAATTGAAGAAAATATCGCCAAATTAATAAAAATGATCGTCAAATTGATAAGAATGAAGCTAAATCTATGAAAATGACAACTAATTGATGAAAATACAATATTTTGGAAATAATTTAAGACTCTACCACAAGAATAATATCTTTCTCCGTCTTTAAAGCTTTGCGAAATTCTGGCAATAAATTTTGGCGGCGTATTGCCAACTTGGCGACATTTTAAATGCTTCCAAATTGACGAAACTGTTTCCAAGTTGATAAAAATGTTATTAAATTGATAAAACTATCGCCAAATACATAAAAATGACGGCAAATGGGATGCAATGACTTGCAAATTTTTAATTCTGTCATATGATGGGCATACCTTTTAGTATATAAGAAATGCTCTTCTAAATATCTCCAACTTGGCGATATTTATCTCCACATTGACGAAAATATAGTCAAAATGACAAAATTGTCACTACGCCAAGTTAATCAAAATGTTGCCTAATGGATGAATTTATTATCAAAATATTTAAATACATGGACTATATTGCTTATTGAGGATGCTATCCATATTGATAATTGTTAATTTAGAGTTGTGTAAAATATAAGTAAATTGGTTACAAAATAGTTTTACATGCTGTAATCCGGAAAAGGGCCAAATGTACAATTTAACGTTACAAATACTGTGCCGTGGATTTTTTTCATCACTTTTAAACCGTTAAAGAAGTAAATTCATTTCATTATATAAGAAAAGTCATATGCTGCCCACATCATTTTTTTTTTAAATGGACGAAAGAAAAAAAAAAAAGAAAAAAGAAAATAAACATTTTGAGTAAATACCACAAAACCATTTTATTTAACCGGTTGATGAATAATTAAAAAATTCGTGATATATAAAATTTTAATCCTTATCAGGTTGATGGAACGTGCTCATAAATTTTTAATTAGTTTTCTATATTGATGGAGAGTTATGTCTTATGAAGTGTTTATAACTTACGCCCTTTTTCAACATCAAAACATGATATAATTTTTACTTTCCTTAAATACATATAATGTATAAGGAAAGTGTTGTTGTTGTTGAGACCCAGACCGTCCGACCTACCTGAAAGGTGTAAGGTAACTGTTTGGACGGCTGGGAAAAAAAGGAAGTATTGTGACGGAGGCGAAAATTCGAATTCGAGTTTTCGACGGGAGAGCACGTTTCGAGGATCCCTAAACACGAATCAGACGTTTTTGAGATGATGTCTCTCTGTGTGTGTGAAAGTATGTGTGTATGTGTGAAAGTATGTGTGTGTGTGTGTGTGAAAGTATGTTTGTGTGTGTGTGTGTGTGTGTGAAAGTATGTATGTGTGTGTGTGTGTGTCAGTGAGTCTGTGGAGACAATAACTGACGAACGAATGAACCGATTCGAACGAAATTTTTTACAAAAATTACAATCCATGAATACTGGAAGCCTATTGTTTTTATACGCAATCGCATGTTCAGAACCCTCCTAAATTTTCGAGTGAAATTTTGAAAAAATCCGCAAAAAATCAAAACCATTAATAAAGTTACGGAAATTGTCATTTCTTATGTAATTTTTCATTAGAAAATGATTAAAATAAATTTTAGAAATAAATTTTAGAACGCTAGCATGAACCATTCTCGAGATATTGTACATTTTTTTACAAAAAATTATCAAAAAATCATATAAAATTATAAGATTAAAAAAATATTACCTATTGTTGAAATATTTTCACTTTTCATAAGTAATATCATACAATAAATTGGGTGATATCATTCTCGTGGATCTAGTTCCATTCATGAAAAAATATACTTTAGGTAATACTTTTGTACTTGGACGCCAATAATCAATTATCTACTACAAGAACAACTTATTTCTCCGTTCATAACGCTTGGCGAGATTTTGGCAGAATGTTGCCAACTTGGCGACTTTTTGAAATGTTGCCAAATTAACGAAAATGTCGCCAAATTGATAAAAATGACTCATGCAATAAATTGATGAATCAATGAAAATAACGACTAGATGATGAAGTAATTATTAAAGTATTTTAATATATGAACTATATCGCTTATTGAGGATGCTATTAATATTGATGATTGTTTAGAGTTGCGCGAAGTATAAGTTAATTGAGTATTTTGAAATAGTAGTGATTTTGAAATAGCTTGAGTATTTTACATGTTGTCATCCTGAAAATCGCCCAATGTACAACTCAACGATAGAAACACAGCGCCGTGGATCTTATGCATTATTTTTTTATTGTAAAACTAGTAAATCCATTGCATTGTATATGGAAAGTCAGGTGTTGCTGTTGGAAGGTTGGAAAGTCAGGTGGTAATGTTTTTATGAAAAACAATAATACCCTAAAAATGGTTCCTGGAGGTTTCAAATAAACAAGAATGTAATAAACATGTAAAAAATGCTTACATTATACAACAAACTGTATGCTTTTGGTGTGTTTTGCGGCATCTGTGTTGTAATCGGCAGTTGTAGTTTTGTATACTAGGTCCTAGTTGTAAAATAGTCGATATTCTTCTGGGATGTATTGCAGGACCCTTCGAATGTCTGTAAACTTTTCTCCTTGTTTTGTGCCTGATCTACATAATCATCAAGTACCTAACAAGGAGATAGAATGATCGAGTTAAGTTCTTCCTATCGCTGTTAGATGTACCATTTTTATACACTAAAACTGCAGTAGCAGGTTAAAATCAAAGAATACCACTTACGTCTTTTTTAAAATCAGTGAGTCAATTGTTGTCCATTTGGCGCCATTCATCATAGCGCTAAACGGAAAATGAGTTCTTTTAAAATTGCTAGTTTTATATGAATTAAATAAATATTCATATTATAAATTACTATTGGCGATAAAAATCATTAATGCATCTAATGGAAGACAAATAATAAATAATTTTGAGTCTGTAGGAAATTTCATGTTCTGATCAGATTAATTCTTTTCTCATTAGAAATATATTTTCGATATTTTTCGACAATAAATTTTTTCATGTATATATTATAGTATATCAAAAAGAAATTAATAAACTCCGCTCAAAGTTTGCACAAATATGATAATTGCAAACTGTCTAACCGAAAATGTATGAATATGATATCAATATCTTTGAAAAATCTAATATCGAACTTTACATGAAATGGCGATAGTTTTAATATTTTACCCATAAAAACAATAATGCAAGATAATAAAAAAACAATAATACAACATTATGTAGGAAGATTTCATAAGATCGTAAGTAAATTGATTCGATTTATTTTCTGCTTTAGCTGTCTGGTTTTCAAGGTTTTCGAAACATCTTGGGAAAACCCGCATTCCTATCAGCAGAGAAAAACCTGCTTTAAACAGAGTGTAAGGTAGTATTCTTAGAACATCACGAGAAAACATGATATAATGACCTTCGTATAACGTAATTTAAATTATGTTTATTTTTTACTTTCTCTACAATACAAAGCAAAACAATAAAGTAATTTTAAATTATGTTTGCTTTATACTTTACCTACAATGCAAAGTATGACAGTATAATGTAATTTTAAATTATGTTTATTTTATGTTTTCTAACAATACAAAGAATAACAGAATGGTATATTACTTTCCTTATATACATAATGTATAAGGAAAGTATTGTGACAGGGTCGAAAATTCGAATTCGAGTTTTCGACGGGAGAGCACGTTTCAAGCATCCCTGATCACGAATCAAAAACTTTTGAAGTGATGTCTGTGTGTGTGTGTGTGTGTGTGTGTGTGTGTGTGTCAGTGAGTCTGTGGAGACGATAACTGACGAACGAATGAATCGATTCGAACGAAATTTGGTACAAAAATCACAATCAGTAAATACTGGAAGTCTATTGTTTTTATACGCAATCGAATGTTCAAACCCCCCCTAAATTTTCAAGTGAAATTTTGAAAAAATCGTCAAAAAATCAAAACCGCTAATAAAGTTACGCAAATAGACATTTCTTATGTAATTTTTCATTAGAAACCGATTGACATAAATTTTAGAAAGCTAACATGAACCGTTTTCGAGATATTGCACATTTTTCAAAAAAATTATCAAAAAGTTATATAAAATTAAAAAACAATATTTCCCATTGAGAAACATGTTCACTTTTCATACGTAATACCATGCGATAAATTGGGTAACATCATTCTCGTGGATCTAGCTCGTTCCATTCATGAAAAAAGATACTTTGTGTAATACTTTTGTATTTGAACGCCAATACTCATTTATCTACTGTAAGAATAACTTATTTCTCCGTCCATAACGCCTGGTGAGATTTTGGCGACGACTTTAGCGGAATGTCGCCAACTTGGCGACATTTTTAATTGTTGCCAAATTAACAAAAATCTCGCCAAATTGATAAAAATGACGCTAAATCAATGAAAATGACGACTCATTGAAGAAAATTCAATATCTTGAGAAGAATATAAATATCTACTATAAGAATAACATATTTTTTTTTAACTGTAAAAGTAGTAAATTCATTGCATTATATAAGGAAAGTCATGTGTTGCCCACATCAGATTTTTTTAAAATTATGGTTACTTAATACTTTCTCTACAATACAAAGCATAATAGTATAACGCACTTATAATTCATAATAACTCCATACTTCCTCTACAATACAAAGCATAGGCGTAGCCAGAAGCTCATGTGATGGTGGCGGTGGAGAGATCCAGACCATCCGACCTTACCAGAAAGGTGTAAGGTTTGGAAGGCCGGGAAGTGGTGGTGGTTGTGTGGGGGGAGGTGTCAAGTTTCGAGTGATAGGTTTGCTGGATATCGTTTCCTAATATAGACTTTATCGACTATGTATTTGAAGTGGGACAGCCAGTGGTTAACGGTGTAGCGATTGTACTCTGACGAATTCTGACTGTTCGATTCCTGTTTGATTCCCTGGTCTGCCTAAACTTTTCCCGAGTTCACGCAGAGTACGGGCCCGTTATATATATGAATCCATTAGTCCTTCCGAAAGGTTGGTGGTAGGATCGGGTGCCTGTGGATGCTGTTCCCACTGGGTTCCGTTCTAAACTGGGTGGCACTGTCCAAACAAATACCAGTGTATTTGTTTGGACAGTATCCCACACCGTCAGTGCCCCAGTTCAATTTGGACAGTTCGATTCAGACAGTCCGACTAATGGGTAGGTCGGACGGTCTGGGTCAAACAACAATTAATGTATCTGTTTGGTCAGTGGGCGGGGAGGAGATTCTTCCCTTCGGTGCAATTAACGCAAAGCAATGTATAGGGAAGGTATTGAAAGGGGTCAAAATTTGGAATTCGAATTTTCTGCGAATTTACAAGTTTAGTGCACACTGGAAAACAAATAAACTTTTTTTTGCTGACTCTGTGTGCATCTGTCTGGGCAATGCATGTATCTGCCTAGCTCAAAACCTATCCCACTGAGTTTTTCGAAAATTAATAATTAAGTTACCCTGGTGTTTATTCGATTTTTGTACAACTGATAAAAATTTAAGTGGGCATGTTCTTTACGAAATTATCCGTATAAATCAAGAAATGGAAAAGAATAAATGAATTTAAATATATTAATAGAATACTCGTTTTATTCGTTATATATATTAATAGAATACTCGTTTTATTCGTTATAAATCAAGAAATGGAAAAGAATAAATGAATTTAAATATATTAATAGAATACTCGTTTTAGTCGTTATATATACTAATAGAATACTTGTTTTATTCGTTATATGTATATTAATAGAATACTCGTTTTATTCGTTATAAATCAAGAAATGGAAAATAATAAATGAATTTAAATTTTTAATAGAATACTCGTTTTATTCGTTATAAATCAAGAAATGGAAAAGAATAAATGAATTTAAATATATTAATAGAATACTCGTTTTATTCGTTATATATATTAATAGAATACTCGTTTTATTCGTTATATATATTAATAGAATACTCGTTTTATTCGTTATATATATTAATAGAATACTCGTTTTATTCGTTATAAATCAAAAAATGGAAAAGAATAAATGAATTTAAGTATATTAATAGAATACTCGTTTTATTCGTTATATATATTAATAGAATACTCGTTTTATTCGTTATAAATCAAGAAATGGAAAAGAATAAATGAATTTAAATATATTAATAGAATACTCGTTTTATTCGTTACTTTTGATGACAAAATGAATAAAACTATCCTGAGATAGAAAAAAACTGGTCTCGAGATGTTTAATTTTTTTTTATATTTTGGACATTTGCCACCATTTTCAAATATTGGCCATGTCGGCAAATGGAAAGGAAAATAATGATAAAATTGCAAAATCGATATAACTTGAAAAAATTTGTTGTGGCCAGCACATGACTTTCCTTATATAATGCAATGAATTTACTACTTTTACAGTAAAATAAAATATATTATTCTTATAGTAGATATTTATATTCTTTCCAAGATATTGAATTTTCATCAATTACTCGTCATTTTCATTGATTTAGCGCCTTTTTATCTATTTGGCGAGATTTTCGCTAATTTGGCAACATTTAAAAAGCCGCCAAGTTGGCGAAATTCCGCCAAATTCGTCGCTTAAATCTCGCTAAGCGTTATGGATGGAGAAATAAGTTATTCTTATAGCAGTTAAATGACCATTGGCGTTCAAATACAAAAGTATTACTCAAAGTGTCTTTTCTCATGAATGGAACGAGCTAGATCCACAAATGAAGGGTTACATGCTTTAATTGTGTCCATTTGAACCAACGATACAGATTTTTTATAATTTTTCTGGTAAAATTTGAGAAAAAAATTACAAACTATTTAAAAATGAATTTAAAAATGAATGGAAAAGTAAGAGTTGAGAAATACTCCAGTTTATTAATTATTGTAAAATGATCGAGATATACAAATATATAAATGCCTAAAACAAGTTTAAAAGTTGCCATGAAATTTTATAGCAGATTACATAGCAGGTATATTTTTATAGAATCTGTCATAAATGTTTTATGAACTGTAAAGCATGCTTGTTTAATAATAATCGTAAATCATACCTTTTCATACATACAGTATATAGAAACACAATTAATGTTCCATAACACACATAAATATCCAGAGGTTAGTCTTAGACTTTCTTACTACAAGTTTAAAATTTTATAATAAAAAACATTTTAGCTGCTTATATTAAAATTTCACGGTTTAAAAGTTCATCATAAGTAAACAAGAGTTCAGCGAAATAGTATTTGCAGAATTGAGAACTTTAAATTTTTCTGTTGCACCCCCCCCCCCCCCATCTTTAGAAATTTTTTTTAGCGATGCCACTGTGAATGAGGGTTAATCAAATCACAGAAGAAGAATAAGCACTCAAAGCGATGTGAAAGTCAAACGCAGTCAAAAAAAGAAATACATGTTTAATTCTTACGAAACTTTTCAAGGAACGATATATTTGAAAATATTCCACGCAAAATATCCCAAAGTCAATTCTGAAGTTGTTTAATTTTCTGACTCAGATGGAATTTTTCCTAAGGCCTTGTATTTTAGGTTCCCCAAAATACGATTTGAGCTTTATAAACAGACTTTGATCTTGCTCAAAATAAAATATAAAATAAATATCAAATGGGATGAGATCCATTCGTGTTTCTCATACATTCCTAATCAATGTTGTTTAAGTTCATTCATTCTACTTGATAATACTGAACTCTATACTGAATAGAGAGTATACACTATTCAGTATATACTCTCTATATTGAACAAAATGGTAGATCATTAATACAATTGGATTTTAAGATTTTCCTCGAAAATTATTTTTTTTTTTCAAAATACCAAACATTTCTTCTTTATGTTGGCAATGCGCTCATCCTTTGGATGAATTATATGTATTTAAACTTATTTTTAAAAATGCACACTATTTTAAATCCCTTTAAAGCTTAACAAAGTTCAAATATTCTCGTTTTCTTGTATAAACTATATTAAGCTAATTTCTTCGAGAATATTCATTGTTCTTTTGTAGATAATATAATTAGCCAAGTAAGAACGTGGGCGTCTAAGTAATTATAGTTCTTAAGTTCTTAAGTATAGAACGTCAAGCTTTTAGATAATCATAAATTATTAATTACAGTTTTTGAGATACAGATTTCAGAATTTATATTTAGTTCTATTGTTTACATAAATATAATATTTCATTATGACACATGCGCATTAGTTTTTACATTATCGTGTTTCTTAGAGACATATAGTCCATAAACACATACTGACATTTTATAAGTGTTCATGGGGTTTTGAAACTTAGATTCTTGCCACACACTTTTGGATTTTGATATTTTCTTGAATACTTTTCTTACCGTACTGAATGAGATAGCATAAAAATCATGATACATGAAATGGTGGAATGATAAAGATTTCAAAACATCCATAAATTTAGACAGATGTTTCAACATACTTACTAAAGGACAATTTTTAATGGAACGACTATGATTTGTGTTCAAACATTATAAAATCCATAAATCTAGTATTTTAATTTTTATTCTATCATAAAGTTTATCTTCCACATGCATTTTATAGGCAAAGTAATAATTTATTTGAAGAACGAAAAAGAAAAGAAAATTCTATATTCTGTACAGAACTATTGGTTAGACAAATTCCTAATTTATCCTTTATAGAAAATAAAAATTGTTTCATACAAATTCTTCTATGAAAATTTTAACAATTAAAACGTCAAATGTAGGTACAGTGTATTATTCAAAAATAAATATCTCACTGACTTAAATAAGTTGCAAATAGCGAAAGAATCCACGAAAATGAAATAAAAAGATAAACCCCACTGTGTTAAAATACAATGAAATATCTCTATGCAGAAATAACAGAAATATATTTTTAAAGGGAGTTTTGGTTCCTGCATATCCTAAAACTTAAGACTGAAAAATTCTGTTTTAAGTAGAAATTCGTATTGAGCAGATTCCGTTTGATACAGGTTTAACCTCTTACTTTCTGGGCAATATATGTTATATGTAGTCAGATGTTGATGAATTTTTACATTTTGATCGTTCCTAAATATAAACTATATCATCTTTTCAATGATGGCTGTGGATCTGTCGTTAACTGTAAGTCAGTATTGAAAGACATTTCTCGAACTAATAAAATGATTTAATTGAAATCTATACAATTAAATCAATGGGTAAACGCGAAAAACGCCAATCGATTTTCAGAAACATCCATTGATAACAAAGTTCTATAATATGTCCCCACCCCCTTCAAAATGGAAAATTTTAAGTTAAAGAAAAATCATGTTTTGGATACATCCATTTTTACTTCCTCATACGTAATATTGAGGAAGTAATGTTTTTACGAAAATTTTCGATTTAGAGATTTAAAGACCAATTTATGTTTTAAAACCTCCTGAACACGTATTGACTATTTTTGGAGGGATGTCCGTCTGTCTGTCTGTTTGATATCTGTAGTCGATTTCTTCTGTGCATTAGAACTAGCCCCAAATATTAATGGATTTTCACAAAATTTTATATCCGGCTTTGTTATAAAAAAAAATCTTGACCTAAATAGAATTTTTTGAAATTCGAGTTAAAACTTCGAGGTGAAATTTATTCAAAATTTTATATTTGTTTAACATTGCAGCATAGGACAAAATATGACAGAATCATGCTTTATGGCTCAGTGAAAACGAGATTTAATAGTTTCAATTATTGTTGTGAAAAATAGACGCAGTGCAATTTTTTTTTCGTGACGACCTTATCTCCTCTTCGGGAGAAAACTTACAAACTTACACCCCTATTGGGGGTATATTGACACGTATGGTATCAATCGAAATAATTTTCAAGCCCTTTAAAGTAAAAGGTAACACACTGTAGTTGTAATAATTTGAATCCACGATACCGATTTTTCAAATTTTTCTTGTAAAATTAAAAAAAAAATTGAATTATGATATGGTAAAGTCGAGTACCGTCGATATCGATTTTTCAAATTTTTCTTGTAAAATTAAAAAAAAATGAATTGTGGTATGGTAAAGTCGAGTACCGTCGATACCGATTTTTCAAATTTTTCTTGTAAAATAAAAAAAAATGAATTATGGTATGGTAAAGTCGAGTTGAGATACACTCCATCTAATTTTAAATTATCTCTCAGAATAGGAGTATTCAGCCGAATGATAAAAAATACATATTCAATGCATATCCAATTGCACAAAGAACAAGAGGGTATTGCATTTGAGGAAAATCTCCGCCGAACGTGATACGAATTCTTTTGCTGAACCAGAACACTAGCCAATATAATCTACATAGCCTCTTCATTCCCTTTCATACAGAAGGTGTATCGAAATCTTTTCTTCCAATCTCAATCCTAGTGTTCTACAAATAGCCCATTGTTCATAGAATTCCAGACCTTCTTAAGAATATATTTCCTCATTAAAAAGTGCGATTTAAGATACGGATCTACGAATTCGTTCCTTTCACAAAGAACGAGTTTTGAAGCTCATAACTTGCCAGGTTGCCCATGACCCCTTTTGGCTTTTAAAGGAACTTTTTTCCGGTGGAGATTTCGAGGTGTGTTCGACCCTTGAGGAGTTTCGAACCAGACACGAGTCAATCGCTGTTTGTTCTTTTGTTCTTGATGTAGGTTCTGGAAGAAAGTGTACCTGAGTCGTCCCCGACCGGTTTCGTAACATTTTTTGGTTGTTCGGTTTTCGGTATTAGATTATTCAGCAAAATTATTATAATTTGATTCATTTTGAACGTAAATATGTAGAATAATTATCTAATGTGTTTTTGTCTTTCCCGACCCTCTAGAACAGTACTTTTCAAACTTCTTTGGTCGAAGAGTCCTTTTGAAATTAAATTTGAAGGTGGAACCTCAGAATGCGAAAAGTCTATTGTGGTACAAATTGCTCGTTCAAATTCAACTATTTTATAATTTTAAGAAAATTTACACAAAATTGTCACGTCACGGAACCCCAAGGGTTTCGTAAAAAACTTTTTAAAACACTGTTGTAGAAAATCTTCAATTTTTGCACATGTATAATATCGACCACGGGAGAGAACTTAACAGGACCAAACTATCTAATTTTTTCCGATGTTGCAAAAACTGGAGAGGAGGTGGGAGTGTAGGAATATTTTTCCACATTTTTTAGAAGGTATTTATGTGACTTGTTTCTTATTCTTTGCATACTTATAGTACAGACTACGTGGTAGAACGAATTAAAATCGGATTTTTGATTTTTACACCCGAAAGAGTAGAAAATAGGTTTTATTCCAAAAGTCTTTCTTGACCTTCACCTACCAGAAAAAAGGGGGGGAGGAGGGGGAATTATTTTTCAAATCCTCCCAGTGACTTAGATAATTGAATCTTATAGTACTGTCCACGGATCAGAACTCTATTGAGCTAATTTTAGATTAAAACGACTAGTTTCGACGCTATCAAAGGGGAGCTTATTAAACATATTTCAACATAATTTTTTCATAGTTTTAGTTCTCATGCTTTAGTTTCATTAATTTCCCTTCCAAGCTTACATACTGGTATAATATAAAGAGGAACATTTTTATGTAATATCATTAATTATTTATTAAAAGTATATTATTATCAAAAACAATTCTTCAAGTATCTTCCCCTTGTACTGCTTCTTACTCTAAATTAATTACGAATGAATTTAAAATTTCTGGAGTGTGATTCTCCAGTCGACATTCTCATACAGTTAAAGTTTAAACTTGAGGTTCATAGAAGTGTTTAGTTCCTCTTGTATCACATCCATTATCAGAATGAAATAAAAAATATATGCATTCGTCTTCAAATTTTGTACACAAGTTATTCTTTTATCCTTACGAAATAATTTAATAGCTTGTAAAATTTCTTCAAATATTTCTTTAAGTTATCAACAGTTTAGTGACGCAGATGAACGGGATACTTATCTGATTTAATATAAACTATTTTCATAAAAGTAACAGTCATAGCATAGTTAAAATTATCAATTCTTCCATATTCTACCGTCATTGTCGAGAAATGGATTATTTTTCATAGGAAATAGTGGTATGGATATATTAAAACTGAATAATCCAAATTCTAATTACGAGAACTGCAAATAATTTCATCTACTTCTAGTGTTTTACATAATGTACTCGCACATAAGATTGGATAAATGAAACTGCATTCGATCTTGAGCGATCGTGTGCACACACACGCACGCACACGCCATCGGCAAAATGTCAAATGCAAAATTTTCGGGAAAACATCAGTTTCTCCATACAATAGCATATACAATACAATGGTATATACAACAGTATACAAAGGACAGTAAAAATTCCAAAATAATTTACAACAGTTACAGCAAAACAAAATGTTTTAAAAATTTCAAAATACTGAAAAAAAAATTCATGGTGAATAACATTTTAGCTTTATATTGAAAAATATATCCAATTCACATCGAATCATTATACATTTTTTATGGCAAATATTTAAAAATTCGTTAAATGACAATATTTTCAAAATAAATTCGAAAAGTTTCTGAAGAAAAAAATATCTAAAAATTACCAACATATGATTTTCTTTAATTATATAATTAATACATACATAATTTATTTTGTAATTCTGACATATTTCTCTATGTAGTAGTATATGGAGAATTGTGTATTAGTTTTAGAATAATATGTATAGTTTTATTATTCCATTTATTATTCTATCACTTTGAAAGGAGGTCCAGGAATTATGATTTTGCAATAGCGTTTTTCTAATTGCTGTAGATATTGAGTGGTTGTGGCTGACTTTTCGGTAGTTCCAAACTAATCACGATCATTCACGAATTTATACGCTTATATTTCCAAGACTGCTTTATATAAAATCATTTGGAGAATTTTACGTAAAACTATACAAAATTTACGAAAAATTAAAGCAATAATTTAAAATTGAAATACGACACAAGACTTATTGTACATTAGTTTAAAAGCCGTGATTTTTACGATAAAAACGTGTATTATTATAAAATGAATGAGATGTTTAATTATGAAAATATAATTCAAAATTTATATATTACATAATAAAGGAAGATATCTGCGTGTGTTTCTGTGTATCTGTGCAGTCTGTAGAGGGACATCTAAGCGTGATATGGCCATAAAATTTAGGATACAGACACTTTAGAACCCGGAAAGGTACATGTCGTGTTATTTTATTTATATTCGAATTAGCTTTTTAGTTATTTTATGTTTTAGCGCGATTTTGCCCGATTTTGAGAAATATTCACACAAATAGGATTCTAAGTCACCGAAAGTATAAATATAGAGTTTCCATCTTGACACCACCTAAAAGATCTAAAACTTCTCTTCCAAATAAATTTTGAACGGAATCCATATAATTAATAGAAGAATTTTCGTGAATTTTTAAAAATGTATATACTTTCCGCGTGTTGAAAACGTCCTCGATTTTTAAATTGTGATATCAAAAACATATTAATGGTAATCCGATATTTATAATTTAACAGCAGCTCTTTTGGTTATTACACGATGCTCCAAAACAAAAAAAATATTCTTGAAGACCACCATTCATTAATTATAAATTTTATAAGGTATAAATGTATCTTTAATGCTTGGACATCTTTAGAGGCGGTCAAAGGCTTCCCTTATCAGGTTCATTTGCGTATGCGCATAATGGAGGTGTTTTTACTATTCGTATAATCGCGGAGATAGGAAGGGGACGAAGGTCGAAACCATTTCGTTCCTTTAGCGGTTTCATGAGTAGAGAAAATGAAGTATTCGAAATATAAAAATTACGTTGTTCGTGGAAAATACGATCAATATATAAATGGATCTAATTGTACTGAGATTGTTGAAATTAAGATTTTAATTGCATTCGTTGGTAGATTTTAACTCAAAACATAGAGTCTCAGTGACGGATTATGATTCTGTGATTTAGGGAGGGGGGCGTCGGTGGCGTTTCCCGCCCGTTGCGCCTATGTACACGGAATGCGTGCAATTTTCACTGTTACTTATGGGAATAAAATGTATTTATTTTGTTATCATATATAGCTACCTTTTGTTTTAAATCTCGGGCAACGCCACAACGCTGGGTATATTTTCTAATTTGAATATATACAAAATAATAATAATAATAATAATAATAACAATAATAATAATAATATTAATAATAATAATAAAATATAACAAATAAAAAAAATTCGAAATATGAAAATTTATAGTAAAATGTTAATTTATGTTATTCGAAATCTAATATGTAAAGATATAATTTACAGGCTTCAATTTCAATGAAAATTCTAAATTAACCTATATTAATTTCACCTGCATAATACGCATGAAAATTGCTTTTCACATTGCATATTTTTCCATATATGATCATACTGACAATTGGATGTTAATTTCTCTACGTAAATTCTTCTCAAAGTCTATAACTAGAGAGGTCACCCATGACCTTTTTTCAGGAAACTTTTTCAGGCTGTAACGAATCATAATAAGGTGTGTTCGCCGTTTGACCTCTTAGAGTTTCAAACCTGACAAGATTCAAATTGTTGTTTATTTCTCTGTTCTTAACGAAGTATTTTGATGTAGAGGGTGGTATACTGAAGCCCGTCTGGCGGGTTTTCAAATAACCATCTTAAAAACTCATTTCCTGTTTTGAATTCAGTAGAAAATTTTCCGTAGATTATAATAAATTGAGTTGAAATAAAGAGATACTGGGATTTTCATCAAAAAAGCTGCCGTTCAGATTGAAATCGACAAACTGGAAAAATTATTTTTCACATACAAAGTTATTTTTATTAAACGAATTTACAGACTTCCACTATTTATCAATTTATGGCAGCAGTAAAAGAACTTTGCATGATGTTGCCCACTAATCATTTTGAAACTTATTTACAAATACTAATTAATTTGAATATATTTCAAATAATTTAATAAAAAGAAAAAAATAAACTTTGAAATTATATACACACACTTAAATATATTATATAAATATTCAAAATTTACTTATATAGTGTTAGTACCAAACATTTTAAAATCCTCAAAAAGAGAGAACATTTCCTTGATAATATAGCTGAAAATTAATAGTCCTATGGGAATTGATTAAATAATGCTTCTAAAAATCAACAATGCTCTTATGGGGACGGATTAAATAATATTGCTGAAAATAAATAGCCCTCTTATGGTAATCGATTAAATAATATAACTAAAAATCAATAGTTCTCTTATGGAAATAATTAAATAATATTTCTGAAAATCAATAGCCCTCTTATGGGGACCGATTAAATAATATTACTAAAAATCAATAGTTCTCTTATAGAAATAATTAAATAATATTTCTGAAAATCAACAGTACTCTTATGGTAACCGATTAAATAATACTGCTGAAAATAAATACATCTTTTATGAGGACTCATTAAATAAAATTGCTGAAAATCAATTGTCCTCTTATGGGAACCAATAAAATAATATTACTAAAATTCAATAGTTCTCTTATGAAAATAATTAAATAATATTTCTGATAATCAACAGTACTCTTACGGGGATCGATTAAATAATATTACTAAAAATCAATAGTTCTCTTATAGAAATAATTAAATAATATTTCTGAAAATCAATAGCCCTCTTATGGGGACCGATTAAATAATATTACTAAAAATCAATAGTTCTCTTATAGAAATAATTAAATAATATTTCTGAAAATCAACAGTACTCTTATGGTAACCGATTAAATAATACTGCTGAAAATAAATACATCTTTTATGAGGACTCATTAAATAAAATTGCTGAAAATCAATAGTCCTCTTAAGGGAACCAATTAAATAATATTACTAAAATTCAATAGTTCTCTTATGAAAATAATTAAAAAATATTTCTGATAATCAACAGTACTCTTACGGGGATCGATTAAATAATATTACTAAAAATCAATAGTTCTCTTATGGAAATAATTAAATAATATTTCTGAAAATCAATAGCCCTCTTATGGGGACCGATTAAATAATATTACTAAAAATCAATAGTTCTCTTATAGAAATAATTAAATAATATTTCTGAAAATCAACAGTACTCTTATGGTAACCGATTAAATAATACTGCTGAAAATAAATACATCTTTTATGAGGACTCATTAAATAAAATTGCTGAAAATCAATAGTCCTCTTATGGGAACCAATTAAATAATATTACTAAAATTCAATAGTTCTCTTATGAAAATAATTAAATAATATTTCTGATAATCAACAGTACTCTTACGGGGATCGATTAAATAATATTACTAAAAATCAATAGTTCTCTTATAGAAATAATTAAAAAATATTTCTGAAAATCAACAGTACTCTTATGGGGACCGAATAAATAATAGTGCTGAAAATAAATATATCTTATGAGGACTCATTAAATAAAATTGCTGAAAATCAATAGTCCTCTTATGGGAACCAGTTAAATAACATTACTAAAAATCAATAGTTCTCTTATGGAAATAATTAAATAATATTTCTGAAAATCAACAGTACTCTTATGATGACCGATTAAATAATAGTGCTGAAAATAAATATATCTTATGAGGACTCATTAAATAAAATTGCTGAAAATCAATAGTCCTCTTATGGGAACCAATTAAGTAACATTACTAAAAATCAATAGTTCTCTTATGGAAATAATTAAATAATATTTTTGAAAATCAATAGCCCTCTTATGGGGACCGATTAAATAATATTACTAAAAATCAATAGTTCTCTTATAGAAATAATTAAATAATATTTTTGAAAATCAACAGTACTCTTATGGTAACCGATTAAATAATACTGCTGAAAATAAATACATCTTTTATGAGGACTCATTAAATAAAATTGCTGAAAATCAATAGTCCTCTAATGGGAACCAATTAAATAATATTACTAAAATTCAATAGTTCTCTTACGAAAATAATTAAATAATATTTCTGATAATCAACAGTACTCTTACGGGGATCGATTAAATAATATTACTAAAAACAATAGTTCTCTTATAGAAATAATTAAATAATATTTCTGAAAATCAACAGTACTCTTATGGGGACCGAATAAATAATAGTGCTGAAAATAAATATATCTTATGAGGACTCATTAAATAAAATTGCTGAAAATCAATAGTCCTCTTATGGGAGCCAGTTAAATAACATTACTAAAAATCAATAGTTCTCTTATGGAAATAATTAAATAATATTTCTGAAAATCAACAGTACTCTTATGATGACCGATTAAATAATAGTGCTGAAAATAAATATATCTTATGAGGACTCATTAAATAAAATTGCAGAAAATCAATAGTCCTCTTATGGGAACCAATTAAGTAACATTACTAAAAATCAATAGTTCTCTTATGGAAATAATTAAATAATATTTCTGAAAATCAATAGCCCTCTTATGGGGACCGATTAAATAATATTACTAAAAATCAATAGTTCTCTTATAGAAATAATTAAATAATATTTTTGAAAATCAACAGTACTCTTATGGTAACCGATTAAATAATACTGCTGAAAATAAATACATCTTTTATGAGGACTCATTAAATAAAATTGCTGAAAATCAATAGTCCTCTAATGGGAACCAATTAAATTATATTACTAAAATTCAATAGTTCTCCTACGAAAATAATTAAATAATATTTCTGATAATCAACAGTACTCTTACGGGGATCGATTAAATAATATTACTAAAAATCAATAGTTCTCTTATGGAAATAATTAAATAATATTTCTGAAAATCAATAGCCCTTTTTGGGGACCGATTAAATAATATTACTAAAAATCAATAGTTCTCTTATAGAAATAATTAAATAATATTTCTGAAAATCAACAGTACTCTTATGGTAACCGATTAAATAATACTGCTGAAAATAAATACATCTTTTATGAGGACTCATTAAATAAAATTGCTGAAAATCAATAGTCCTCTTATGGGAACCAATTAAATAATATTACTAAAATTCAATAGTTTTCTTATGAAAATAATTAAATAATATTTCTGATAATCAACAGTACTCTTACGGGGATCGATTAAATAATATTACTAAAAATCAATAGTTCTCTTATGGAAATAATTAAATAATATTTCTGAAAATCAACAGTACTCTTATGGGGACCGATTAAATAATAGTGCTGAAAATAAATATATCTTATGAGGACTCATTAAATAAAATTGCTGAAAATCAATAGTCCTCTTATGGGAACCAATTAAATAACATTACTAAAAATCAATAGTTCTCTTATGGAAATAATTAAGTAATATTTCTGAAAATCAACAGTACTCTTATGGGGATCGATTAAATAATAGTGCTGAAAATAAGTACTCCTTTTATGGGAACTGATTAAATAATATTAATGTAAATCCATAGTCCTCTTATGGGGACCGATTAAATAGCATTGCTGAAAATCAATACTTATCTTTCCTTATGGGACCTATGATATAATATTGTTGAGAATCAATACCCCTCTTATGGGAATCGCTTAAAAATATTTATGAAAATTTATAGTGCCCGAATTGTTGAAAATCAATAATTCTTTTATACAGAGTGATTAAGTAATGATACTTAATTTCATATGAATCGCTAACTTTGCTCGAGAGATATTGTGTCGAAAAGTTGATACACATGCATCATTCCCAAAAAGGTTGATTTACATCTACGGGTTCTCAAAACGCGTCCATTCATTCGAATCTCCGAAAGTTAAATTTACACGACTCGGATTTTAACCTCATCACAATTCTTTTCTTTTGCATTTACTGTGTTACCGAAAAAGTATAAGTGAAAGTAAAAATGAAAAAATAAATAAATAAACAGATAAAAGAGCTCGAGTCCATTGCCTCACTCAGCACACAGCGTTTCACAACTTTCACATTCGAGGGAAAACGCAACTGAAGCGGAGGAAAAGAAAAGAAAAATAATAAAAAAATAGTGCAGAAAATGGAACAGTTGTCTGACTTTCGTTTTCAAAACAGAGACAGGGGCATAAAACCGAGGAAAGTGTACAATAAACTCCATTCTTTGGAAAGGCAAGTAAGATTTCACAAGTGCGTAATCGTGATTACACTATACCAAGGGCAGCCATTTTATCGAGGAGGGAAAAAAAAAGCTAAATTCGCAGGTCAAATCGCGAAATTTTGCTGTCGAGAATATACACTAATATTTCTAAAAAATCTGATGTGGGCAGCACATGACTTTCGCTGCAAACTCATATTCACGTTCACTTTATTTCTTCAACAATTCATTATATTGAGTTTAATTGCGCAAAATAACAGCCATAATTATTTACAATAACACTGAATGTGAATTTTTAATTCAGTTTTCGTTCTCATTTGGTAACTGGACTTATTTTTTTCATCGTTACGAGTTATTCACAAAACAAGCATTTAATTTATATATTTAAGTATACGTAGTTTTTTATTTTAGACTTTGACGATTTTTGCGGGCCATTTTGCGAAAAAAAGCAAGTTATTTGTTTTCGAATCATACCAAAATCTTATCAGAACCAGAGTAACCCACAAGTGATTTATCTACCAAATTTTGAAAAATGTGAATTATTAGTTTTTCAGCTAGAATGAATACAGGCAATTTTTGCCGACCATTTCGCAAAAAAGTGGGTTCTTTTATCTGGAATAATACCAAAAACTAATCAGCACCAGGGTCATATACAAGTGACTTACCTACCAAATTTTATGAAATTTAGTACATTAGTTTTTGAGTTAGAGTGTATACATACATTGCACAGACAGACACACAAACAGATAGACATATAGACACACATGCAGACATCACGCTAAAAATAGTTTTTTCGTATTTTAGAGGTCCCAAAACGTGTAGATCCGTCGAAAATTCGAGTTGTGATTTTCGGCATCATTCCAATACTTTCCGTATTACATTACCATGTATTGCAGGGAAAGTAAAAATGTCTACCAGTTACGAAGCAGTTATACAAGTAACTACTATGCAAAACAATAAGTATTATATTACAATTATATTTACTTTCCCTGAAATACATGGTAATGTATAGGGAAAGTATTGGAATCATATCGAACATCGCAACTCGAGTTTTAGACGGATCTACACGTTTCGGCACCTCTAGAATACGAAAAAACAATTTTTAATGTGACGTCTGTGTTTGTGTCTGTCTGCCTGCATGTATCCACTTTAATTACAAAACTAATTGACCGAATTTCATAAAATTTGGTAGGTAAGTCCCTTGAGGATGACCTTGGTTCTGATTAGATTTTGGTACGATTCGGGATAAAAGAACCTGCCATTTTTTGCGAAATGGCTAGCAAAAATTGCCTTTATCCATTCTAGCTCAAAAACTAATAGTCGAAATGTTACAACTTTGGTAAAAAGGTTGCTAATGGAATTCCCTGGAACTGATTAGATTTGGGTGCGATTCAGAAAAAATAACCTGTCTTCTTTTGCAAGAAGGCCCGTAAAAGTCTCCACAATTTAAAATAAAAGACTACATATATCAATATATCAATTAAAGGCTTGTTTTATATGTAATTTTTGACGATGAAAAGAATAAGACCAACCCCAATACACTAGGACTAACCGTTCTCGAGATATTTTAGTTTTTTTGCATTTTTGCTACGTTACTTTTGTAAATAAGTCCAGTTACCAAATGTGAACGAATTTTAAAATTGCAAATTATGTGTCATTTTAAACAATTACGGGTTTTATTTTGTATAATTAAACTCAATTTAATGAATTATTAAAGAAATAAAGAGAACGTGAATATGAGATTGCAGGGAAAATCATATGCTACTCACATCAGAATTTTAAATTTAGAAAGGATTGCTAGGCATCGATTTTACAGAGGGAAAATAAGTAAAATTTGGGAATCAGTCGCGGATTAAATGGCGAAATTTTGCGGCCGAGAATATACACTAATATTTCTAAGCCTTTCTGGTAGGTCGAGAGGTCTGGGTCTCAACAACAACAACTACTAATATTTCTAAAATAAGTCTATACCAGTAACAAAGCAGTGATACAAATAACTACTACGCAAAACAATAAGTTTTAATTTATAATTTTTTTTTAAACTGAGACTTGCATCTATAACTTATTCAAATTTTAGCAATGTTATCAATGTCGTTACATGCGAACAAGATTTTCGTTTGAGTGGACAGCGTTTTGATACATTACATTGCACTTGTATATACATTTTCTTCTGTAATGTAGTGTCTGTTATACTGCGATACGTTTCCGAATTTAGAAAGGATCGATTGGAATCGACCCTGTGAGCATTACCAAACAACGACTGTCGACTTTATATATCTGGAACAGACCAGTGGTTAAAGCACGGAGATTGCACTCCGATGACCCGAATGTATTCACTGTTCTACCCAAACTGTCCCTGTTTTCACGCGGAGTACGGGAAATTTAAATATGTGGGTTCGCAAGTCCTTCTGAGAGGTTAGTGGTAGGGGAAGGAGGCTACGGTCCTGTGGATGCCTCCCCCACTGGCTTCCTGTCTAAATTGGGTAACACTGTCCCGGCCGACCAAACAGAAACATTCTGGTAAGTCAGACGGTCTGGATAGAACAGACGGAAATGTACTACATTTCCGAATGATTATTCATCGAGATCATATTAGAAAATATATCCTTAGTAATAAAGCTCTTCTTATCTATATAAATAAAAATGAAAATCTGTCTGTCTGTCTGTCTGTCTGTCTGTCTGTCTGTCTGTCTGTCTGTTTGTCACACCATCACGGGAGAACGGCTGAACCGAATTTGATGAAATTTTGTGGGTAGCCCAGAAATAGCCCCACTTAAAATTATATCCGTGTTTTGAGTTTCTACGATCAGTGGTTCTCGAGATATTAGTAAAAAACGAAATTTTCGTTTGTCTCATCATCACGGAAAAACGGCTGAACCGAATTTAATGAAATTTGGTGAATAGCCTTGAAATATCCCCCCATAAATTTTGTCCAAGTTTCGAGTTTCTAAGACCTGGGGTTGTCGAGATATTAATGAAAAACGGAACTTTTTCCTAGGAGTTCTACTCCCTAACTCCGTGGTTTATCCAAACGAAAAGCTTGAAAATCGTTTGAAAGTGAATTAAAATTTAATCTCTGAGTTTGATGGGAGATTTTTTGCGTCAATTAGTCACTTTCTGAAAACATGAATTGTTTGAAACATGATTTAAAGGGGAAATCTATCTCCATGGTTCATGGTTTATTTAAAACAAGATTTTACGGAACAATGAGAAGTATAGAGAAATCAAAATCGTTATTTAATTTCGCAGTTTATGTTATAAGACATGACATATTTAACATGTTATAAGATTCTATCTTATATCATGTTACTCAGAAACGCAATTAAATTAAATCTGTCTGTTAATTTTAATAATTATTTTTTCGATTTGAATAATAAATAAATGGATATAAAAATATATTTTAGAAAAGAACGATTTGATTTTTCTTATAGCATTTTTGACTGGATAATATCAATTACGGTCTTCAGGTTTGAAATTTATTTATATTTTCGGGGATTATTGATTCAAGGATTATTGATATTTTCAAGTAATTATGCAATTATTTTATTATGACAAAAATTGTTTAAACTCATATATTGTTTGTTGTACGAATCTTCTACAAATACACGTGTATATCTTTTAATCTACGAGAATATAAGTAGTACAGGTATATTGACATATGTTTTGATATATATTGGCATATATTGGAATCAATTACGACCTTCTGGTATAAAGAGTACGGATATTATTGATGTTTTCAATTTATTACGTCATCTCTTTTATTTTGGCAAATATTTTTGAGACGCATATTGTAATACGGTTAATCTTCTACTAACACATTGGCATATTTTCTGATCTGCGACAATATAATTAGTACGGGGTTGCATATATTCATTCAATTCCTATTTTTTCTTCTGTAAATTTGCTTACAAAAGGGGGCAGGATGTTTTATTCTTCAAATCTGATCGTGAAGATAATTTTGCATAGTGAGAACATATATTCTTAAACTTCTCTTTAGGAGCAATAAATTTAATATTTTAACAGAATTTGCACATGATTGCGAACTTTAAGTTTCTTTAAATTATACACTCCGTACGAATAACGGGTGTGCTGTTAGTGGTTAATAAATTTTAACATTTTAGGAGGATATATCATGTTGCTCGGCATCGCAATTAAATTAAATGTGTTTGTTAATGTTTTTATTATTTTTTTTCGATTTAAATAATAAATAAATGGATAAATGGATATAAAAGTATATTTTATGAATGGACGGTTTGATTTTTCTTTTAATTATATTAATTGCTGACTGCGTACATCAATTTCATTTATTTTGGCAAAGAGTTTTCAAGCTTATATCGTATTTAGCTACTAAACTCATATATTGTGTTTAGCCAATAAATTCATATAGCCGATTGCTGAAACAGAAAAAGAGTAGAGCGGGTATATCTTCTAATACAATTGTAGTGTTTTCATTTAGTATATTGAAACGGGATAAGAATGTTTCATTCAGATCTGCAAATTCAAAGCTACGAATTTGGAGGGATATCGCTAATTTGACAACTTTTCTTAAACTTTGCCAAATTGACGGAAATGTCGCCAAATTGATATAAACGACACACAAACTGCTGTCATAAACCTTCGGGTTGGTCATGTGTCTTGGGTCTTCTACATATCAATGAAATTTTTTTTTGTTTTGTTAGAAGAGAGTACTGAAATGATGTTTGATTAGCATTTATCTGTCAGACCAATTTAGTAATACATCACTACTTAGTAATCCATCCTACTTAGTAATACATTTAGCGAATTTTTAAAATGTCACCAAATTGATAAAAATGTTTTCAAATCTATAAAAATATCTTGAAATTGATAAAATTGCGCTACATAAATGATATTAATTGTTTTTTGTTAGGGGATAGTATTGTGATGATATTTCGTCAATTTGTCGCAAAGTGGAACTGTCAGTTCTACAGTCCCACTTGGCGATAAATTTGGCGATTTTTTAAAATGTCGCTAATTTGACGAAACTGTCGCCAAATGTTCCATAGAAATATAACTATTTAGACGATATTTTTTCTACCAATTTATTTGAAGCAAATGATATCATGTCGCTTAGCAACGGATTTAAATCCAATGTGTTTATGCGGCAGACGATTTTTATTAAATCCTTTCCGATTTGAATAATGAAGATATGTATATAAAATAAATTTCATTGCCATTTCATTTTGGACTGCATAATATCAATTATACTCTTCAGGTTTAAACATTATTATTATTGATATTTTCCGGAATTATTGATTCAGGGATTATTGATATTTTTAAGTTATTACGCCATTGTTTTATTGCGGCAAAAATTGCTGACACACGCATATTGTACGTTGTACGAGTAATCTTCTAGGAATGCACGGGTATATCTTCTAACCTACGAGAATATAAGTAGTACAGGTATATTGGCATATATTTTGACATATATTGGCATATATATTGGAATCAAGTACAGTCTTCTGGTATGAAGATTAAGGGGATTAATTATATATTCAATTTATTACGTCGTCTGTTGTATTTTACCAATAAACATTTGAGACTCATATTGCAATATGTGGGTAATCTTCTACTAATAATCGGACATTATAAGTAGTACGTGTATATCTTCCCATATAATTTTAGCACTTTAATTTTCACATATATTGGAATAAATGACTGTCTTCAGATTTAAAGATTACGGGTTTATTGGTATTTTCAATTTATACATGTAATCTACTAATACAGGTTATATTTTCTAATATTCGCGCATATAATTAGTACGGGTCCCATACAATTTTAACGCTTTTATTTTGCATATATTGATTCAATTCCATATTTTTTTTTATATTTGCTTACATAAGGGGTCCAAGATGTTTTATTCTTCAGATATGTCCATGAAGATAATTTTATATAGCGAGAACAGAGATTCTTAATCTTCTTTTTAGGAGCATTATATTAAATATTTTAACAGAATATTTTGATTAAACATGTCATTTAGTATACTATAAGAATTTGGGCATGATTATGAATTTCAAGTTTCTTTATATTATATACTCCGTACGAAGAACGGGTATGCTGCTAGTCTATATAAATAAAAATGAAAATCTGTCTGTCTGTCTGTCTATTTGTCACACCATCACGGGAGAACGGCTGAACCGAATTTGATGAAATTTTGTGGATAGCCCAGAAATAGCCCCACTTAAAATTATATCCGTGTTTTGAGTTTCTACGACCAGTGGTTCTCGAGATATTAGTAAAAAACGAAATTTTCGTTTGTCTCATCATCACGGAAAAACGGCTGAACCGAATTTAATGAAATTTGGTGAATAGCCTTGAAATATCCCCCCATAAATTTTGTCCAAGTTTCGAGTTTCTAAGATCTGGGGTTGTCGAGATATTAATAAAAAACGGAACTTTTTCCTAGGAGTTCTACTCCCTAACTCCGTGGTTTATCCAAACGAAAAGCTTGAAAATCGTTTGAAAGTGAATTAAAATTTAATCTCTGAGTTTGATGGGAGATTTTTTGCGTTAATTAGTCACTTTCTGAAAAAATGAATTGTTTGAAACATGATTTAAAGGGGAAATCTATCTCCATGGTTCATGGTTTATTTAAAACAAGCTTTTACGGAACAATGAGAAGTATAGAGAAATCAAAATCGTTATTTAATTTCGCAGTTTATGTTATAAGACATGACATATTTAACATGTTATAAGATTCTATCTTATATCATGTTACTCAGAAACGCAATTAAATTAAATCTGTCTGTTAATTTCAATAATTATTTTTTCGATTTGAATAATAAATAAATGGATATAAAAATATATTTTAGAAAAGAACGATTTGATTTTTCTTATAGCATTTTTGACTGGATAATATCAATTACGGTCTTCAGGTTTAAAAATTATTATTATTTATATTTTCGGGGATTATTGATTCAAGGATTATTGATATTTTCAAGTTATTATGCAATTATTTTATTATGACAAAAATTGTTTAAACTCATATATTGTATGTTGTACGAATCTTCTACAAATACACGTGTATATCTTTTAATCTAGGAGAATATAAGTAGTACAGGTATATTGACATATGTTTTGATATATATTGGCATATATTGGAATCAATTACGACCTTCTGGTATAAAGAGTACGGATATTATTGATGTTTTCAATTTATTACGTCATCTCTTTTATTTTGGCAAATATTTTTGAGACGCATATTGTAATACGGGTAATCTTCTACTAACACATTGGCATATTTTCTGATCTGCGACAATATAATTAGTACGGGGTTGCATATATTCATTCAATTCCTATTTTTTCTTCTGTAAATTTGCTTACAAAAGGGGGCAGGATGTTTTGTTCTTCAGATCTGATCGTGAAGATAATTTTGCATAGTGAGAACATATATTCTTAAACTTCTCTTTAGGAGCAATAAATTTAATATTTTAACAGAATTTGCACATGATTGCGAACTATAAGTTTCTTTAAATTATACACTCCGTACGAATAACGGGTGTGCTGTTAGTGGTTAATAAATTTTAACATTTTAGGAGGATATATCATGTTGCTCGGCATCGCAATTAAATTAAATGTGTTTGTTAATGTTTTTATTATTTTTTTTCGATTTAAATAATAAATAAATGGATAAATGGATATAAAAGTATATCTTATGAATGGACGGTTTGATTTTTCTTTTAATTATATTAATTGCTGACTGCGTACATCAATTTCATTTATTTTGGCAAAGAGTTTTCAAGCTTATATCGTATTTAACTACTAAACTCATATATTGTGTTTAGCCAATAAATTCATATAGCCGATTGTTGAAACAGAAAAAGAGTAGAGCGGGTATATCTTCTAATACAATTGTAGTGTTTTCATTTAGTATATTGAAACGGGATAAGAATGTTTCATTTAGATCTGCAAATTCAAAGCTACGAATTTGGAGGGATATCGCTAATTTGACAACTTTTCTTAAACTTTGCCAAATTGACGGAAATGTCGCCAAATTGATATAAACGACACACAAACAGCTGCAACACACACAACACCTTCGGGTTGGTCGTGTGGCTTGGGTCTTCTACATATCAATGAAATTTTTTTTTGTTTTGTTAGAAGAGAGTACTGAAATGATGTTTGGTTAGCATTTATCTGTCAGACCAATTATCCTACTTAGTAATACATTTAGCGAATTTTTAAAATGTCACCAAATTGATAAAAATGTTTTCAAATCTATAAAAATATCTTGAAATTGATAAAATTGCGCTACATAAATGATATTAATTGTTTTTTGTTAGGGGATGGTATTGTGAGGATATTTCGTCAATTTGTCGCAAAGTGGAACTGTCAGTTCTACAGTCCCACTTGGCGATAAATTTGGCGATTTTTTAAAATGTCGCTAATTTGACGAAACTGTCGCCAAATGTTCCATAGAAATATAACTATTTAGACGATATTTTTTCTACCAATTTATTTGAAGCAAATGATATCATGTCGCTTAGCAACGGATGTAAATCCAATGTGTTTATGCGGCAGACGATTTTTATAAATCCTTTCCGATTTGAATAATGAAGATATGTATATAAAATAAATTTCATTGCCATTTCATTTTGGACTGGATAATATCAATTATACTCTTCAGGTTTAAACATTATTATTATTGATATTTTCCGGAATTATTGATTCAGTGATTATTGATATTTTTAAGTTATTACGCCATTGTTTTACTGCGGCAAAAATTGCTGACACACGCATATTGTACGTTGTACGAGTAATCTTCAAGGAATGCACGGGTATATCTTCTAACCTACGAGAATATATGTAGTACAGGTATATTGGCATATATTTTGACATATATTGGCATATATATTGGAATCAAGTACAGTCTTCTGGTATGAAGATTACGGGGATTAATTATATATTCAATTTATTACGTCGTCTGTTGTATTTTACCAAAAAACATTTGAGACTCATATTGCAAAACGGGTAATCTTCTACTAATAATCGGACATTATAAGTAGTACGTGTATATCTTCCCATATAATTTTAGCACTTTAATTTTGACATATATTGGAATAAATGACTGTCTTCAGATTTAAAGTTTACGGGTTTATTGGTATTTTCAATTTATACATGTAATCTACTAATACAGGTTATATTTTCTAATATTCGCGTATATAATTAGTACGGGTCCCATACAATTTTAACGCTTTTATTTTGCATATATTGATTCAATTCCATATTTTTTTTTATATTTGCTTACATAAGGGGTCCAAGATGTTTTATTCTTCAGATATGTCCATAAAGATAATTTTATATAGCGAGAACAGAGATTCTTAAACTTCTTTTTAGGAGCATTATATTAAATATTTTAACAGAATATTTTGATTAAACATGTCATTTAGTATACTATAAGAATTTGGGCATGATTATGAATTTCAAGTTTCTTTATATTATATACTCCGTACGAAGAACGGGTATGCTGCTACTCTCCAATAAATTTGAATATCGGCACGCTGCTCAATATGGATTTGAAAATATTACTATTCACATTCTAGATATTAAAATTAATTAAGCCGATAGAATATTCTTTGAAAGTTTCTATATTAAAATTTATTCCACTCTTTTTCCGTATGGACTCAATCAGATGCATCTAAATAGTAATAAAAAATAACTTTGGGGATAGTATTTAATTCATAATAACTTATTAATCAAACCTCAAATACAAAAAATAGAAGCAAAACATATGTCATTAAAAAAGATCAAAATGAAGTAAAGGTAAAAACTAAAAATTAACACTTAGATTTTAAATCAGAAATCATAACTTTAATAGTTCTTTCAATTAGAAAATCATGAAATCGTAAATGTTTACTTGAAAAAAGAAAGTTAATTATATTTATGCTACATTTCTTAAATTAATCTTGCCAAATAACCTTTTTAATCATTTTTTTTTTACGATTTGCGTATTCCAATAGACAAGCATTTAAACTTATTCCTTAATAAATATTATAACAAGAAAGATCAATCATGCATAAAACGTTGATTATGAAACACTTTCCAACTTCAATGCAATTTTATATAAACATCTCTAAAATGCGATACATTCCTCTGTAATAGTTTTAAAATTATCACAATACTACATCAATTTATTATATTTGAAAACTTAAAACTTCATCGAAAAAAATGAACTTCATTCAAATGACGACATTGAAACATAAATTGTCTGGTTTAAACATCTCTAAAATGCGATATATTCCTCGGTAATATTTTTAAAATTATCATAATACTTCAATAATTTATTATATTTGAAAACTTCATCGAAAACAAATAAACTTTATTCAAATGACGTCATCGAAATATAAATCGACTAGCTCTCTCTATAAAAGGAGCATTTCATTTATAAACGTTTTTCCATTCCTTTCATTCATCACAATACTATAATAATTTATTTTATTTATAAACTTAAAACCAATAATATCTTTTAAAGAATATAAGTATCTACTATAAGAATAACATTTTTTTTAACTGTAAAAGTAGTAAATTCATTTCATTATATAAGGAAAGTCATGTGCTGCCCACATCAGATTTTTTTTAACTTGCAAAATCTCACTGTACGTTCCATTGCCTAGTATTCGAAAATTTACAGTTTGAATTAAAATTGGTTAAAAAAATATTTATTTATTTTTATATCTAATAGTTCTAATTATGATGTATTTCTTAATGCTATTCGCAAATTTTGCTCTTGACTGGCGGCTATACTGACTTTCATTTTTATCAATAGCATGACTGGCTATTTTCTTTGTGTGTGGAAATACTAATTTTTATCCTTGACAGGCAAGTATTGGTTCCCGTACATGATGATGGCTCAGTTCATTCTTCCAATTTTTGATAATTATCTCTTTCGTTCTTTTATATTTTCTCGGGATGATTTTAGTTCATACAGATGTAAAACGATCTTATTGTTCAATGCAGCAAGGTTATTTAAAGAAAAGACTAGGTTTAGGAGGACAGATGCGCACCCCCTGAAGATTTTACAATTCTTTTGCCTTTTATTCATTTATTATTTATTTATTATTTTTTTATTATTTTAACCATTCCATTGTTTTCTTAATTAGTTTTATTTTCAATGTATTATGGTCTGCTTATTTTCCCCCATCATTTTATTCCTATCTGTTCTATTTCCCTATGTTTTCATTTACATATTTTAATGATTTTATGCTATATATATATATATATATATATGTATATATATATATATATATACATATATGTATATATATATATATATATATACATATATATATATATATATATATACATATATATATATATATATATACATATATATATATATACATATATATATATATATATATATACATATATATATATATATATATATATATATATATACATATATATATATATATATATACATATATATACATATATATATATATATATATACATATATATACATATACATATATATATATATATATATATATACATATACATATACATATACATATATATATATATATATATATATACATATATATATATATATATATACATATATATATATGTATATACATATATATATATATATATATATACATTTATATATATATATATATATATATATATATATATATAATTGAAGATGTTTATGATTACTACTTCTTCTTCGACCCAGACCGTCCGACCTACCAGAAAGGTGTAAGGTATCTGTTATGATTACTTGTAATATATATATATATACCCGAGAAATACCAACGAAAATTGCTTGTAAACTGAAGGTAAAGGTAAAAAATTATTTGGAAATCAGAAGCCAAGTGTAGCACGATGAGCTAGGCCTTTTATAGCTCCCAAGAAGTTTGGAAATGGAATAAATGGAATCTAGTGAATATTAAAGGAATAAAATGAATATGAAAAGCATTTCTGAAACCATGTACGTTATCAAGGGCCATACATGTTTCATTAATGCTGATTCTATGTTTCTGTGTACACTACTGTAAAATGTATTACAGAAATAATGTACATGGCCCGACGTAGAATTATATATATATATATATATATATATATATATATATATATATATATACATATAAATATATATATATATATATATATGTATATATGTATATATATATATATATATATATATATATTATATATATATATGAATGAATGATATGAAGGTGGGTGGCTCCAGAAGAGCCCAGCACATCGACGAGAAGTCTATTGTACTACCCCCAAAAGAGAAAGATCTCTAAGAAAAGAGATCAGTAGCTGATGCGAAAATAAGCAGGCACTTGACAATTAAATGAAACAAAAGTGTTACATTTTTAAAGGCAGCTACAAAAACTTACCGAAAAGACGACGAACATAAGCTTCCATTTTTAGGGCGTTTGACCTTAAGATTAGACGGAAGTTGCTGACGAATTCGCCGAACTGTCTTCAGGAAAAGTACCTGTTTGTGTCCGGTAGCTCTTTATCACGCGCTAAAGGAAGGAGTAAAATAGGATTGAATGAAATATGGACTTATCTCCATCACTATCAATCAGGAAACAACATTTTAAGCGAAGCAGCTAAGGTTATATTTTAGATTTTTCAAATGGAAGTAAAATATTCCAGTTAAGGAAACCTTTGGCGTAGCTAGGATCAATGGGAACTACTATACAGTGCTGCTTCACGATTTCCTTTTTCTCTATGAAAAACTAATGTAACTTATAAGTCAGCGTGTGTGTTTGTGTTTGGGAAGAAGGGATATGACAAACACACTTGCCTACGGCATTGTATGAATGTATCTGTATCAAATTAAATGTACTTCATGAAAATATGTACTCAAATCAAGATAGAAATAGAAAATACATTTAAAAGTATCTTACTTGATATTAAGGTCGGCATTTGAAAGTTATGTTATCTCGAAAGAAGTATTTTTTATATAAATATCAGCTTATTTTTAAAAGAAAATATTTCTAGAGCGTAAGATGCTAGCGGTACCCGCTGCCTCTGTATTTATAAAATCATAATTTTTAAAAGATTCACTCCACATGCTGAAATTAAATCCACGTTTTTAAAATATATCATTCTAACTGTTGTAGAAATTGCTGAAAATTAAAATCTGTGTTAAAAACACAGTATAATGCACATTAATATCAAAGGGTATCAAGGATTTTTCGATTGGTCGTTTGACTAATATCAAACGATATCGGAGGCAAAAATACTTAGAAAATTCTTTAGATAATCTTTAGATAATTCTTTAGATATTCTTTAGATAATTATTTAGATAATCTTTAGATAATCTTTAGATAATCTTTAGATTATTCTAAGAAATTACTTATATTAGAAAAACTTGAGCAACATATTTAAGCATATATAAGACAATAATGCAGCATGCGGCTGTTTCGAGGATACGCTGGATCACCTTCCTCAGTACAAGAGAACCAACAAACCCGAAATTAAAAAGACGAAATTGACGCAAATCGAGGAAACAGATAGGTGTATATATTCAAGGCCTGGAGTAAGAGATCACCCGAGAGAGCCAATCAGAAAGCAGATTGAAGAACAGTCTAGCCAATCAGGAAGCAGATTAAAGAGCAGCATAGCCAATCCAAAAGCAGATTGAAGAACAGTCTAGTCAATCAGAAAGCAGATTGAAGAACAGTCTAGCCAATCAGAAAGCAGATTCAAGAACAGTCTAACCAATCAGAAAGCAGATTGAAGCACAGTCTAGCCAATTCGAAACGAGAAGTAACACACAAGATTGACGTGAAAACGTAACAGAAACATAACCTAAAACATAGCAGGAATATCCCAACAAGACGAGTCAAGTCCGAACAAGAATAAATGAGACATTTTTACTTATTGAATTTCTCATATTGTTGGAGTGGTGTAGAACTGGCATAATATAGCGTAAATCGGAAGACTCGTGTTCGAATCCCGGGTCGGGAAGATTGCCTTTTCTATTTCAAATTGTGGGATAGGCAGAGAAGGATTGGGAGTCATAACTGGGATTGGCAGATTAAGAATAACAGGTTTTTACAGATCGAATATTGGAAAATAAAATTCTTTGCTGTAAACCCTCCAATTGTTCCTAGACACTTCTTTTTTGTTCTATTAAATTACATGTAGAAATTAGAATCATATTTTAATAAAAAAATTTCACATGAACGTCAAATGACAGCCTGAAAAAGCCACACAAGCAAATAGCTAAACGACTGAGGACAGCATGGTAACGCCACAACTTCCGACGAAAGAGAATCAAAATGAATAAAATGCAGAATATGTGCCTTGAAAGTACGGTATCGAAAAAGAGTGAGACAGAAAAAAATAATAATAATATATGGTCATGCAATATATCTCTCAGAACTATGCTGTAGGAATTTTTATTGATATGAAAAGCTCCAAAGAAATCCAAATCGAAATTTGAGAGCACTTTTGAGTAATGGAAACAGAAGAAAAATCAAACCTGTGACTAACGATCTAGTAGTGATCAGCGATTGCAGATTTATTAATTTATTGGTATTTGACACAATTTTGATGTTTATTCAAGCGATGCACGCTTAGTTTGACCAATCTACGATAGCCAGCATGGGCAAGGAATTTGAAAAATATCTTAATTAACTTTTTAATAGGAACTGTAAGGGTTGTAAAATTCATTTTATAGATAGAATGCCACTTTAAAGTCTAATTTATTTAAAACTTTAGAACTTTTATGACTAATTTTAGGATAGAATGGAAAGCGAACAGCACTGCTACATGATTTAATAGAAACCTCCTTGCTCTATGGTGGCTCGGAAAATTTAGAAATGGCACAATTTTCTGTGAAAATCCATGATTTAAGATGACAGTAATAGTAGAGCAATCATCAGTAAATATTAGAGCAATCATCAGTAAATATTAGAGCAATCATAGGTGCAACGAATATTGACCACAATCATCGATGTAAAACAACGTAAACCACAATCATCGGCGTGTAACGATTGTTTTGCTTTCTTTGACCAGTCCAATGTTGATTTAGACAGCATTCTTTCCATCCACTGATTCTCGTATTCGGTTTTGTTCGGTTCCGTGAGTTGGAATGTAATAATTTTTCTCTTTACTGGATGAACTGGTTATTCGCATTTAAAATTCGTTTGTTAACCACTGTTACTTTAAGCTTTTACAGTTATATTATTTATTACCATGAGCTTTTACAGTTATATTATTTATTACAGTGAGCTTTTACAGTTATATTACCCCCTCATGATAATACTTGCCATTCCCCTAATGCTTACCACATTCAATATTTAAGTTTACCGTGCTAATAAATTTTGCTCTACTTCTGCATAAAGTCTGAGCTTGATTATTTAAATGCTTTCGACCTCAATCTCGGATTCTCACCAAAAATTGCTGAGTGTGTTTTTTTCAACTTTTCCAAGCCTCCACAGAGCAAGAGAGATCCAGTTATAACATGTAGTAATATTGTTTCCCTCCCTCTTTATCCGAACATCAGTCATAAATTTGCCAGAATTTTCAAAGTTTGACTTTAAGGTGGTATTATATCCTATTAATAAAATCATTTTATTTTCCTTAAGGGGACGGTGGACGTTGAAATGATCAAAAATCGACAAAAAAGTTTTTTTTTAATACATAACGTTATTTTACACATTTAACCTTTTGCTTACGGGTGGGACAGCGTCCATCCCAAACGCAGAACCTCCCAAAAATACAATTATTTGACATACCCTATCCCAAACAGTTCGATCCCCCTTTACAAGCACTGGCGTCCATGGAAATTGCCAACAGAAACATTGAACCTGCTGTAGCAAGTCAAATAACTGTCTTTTTGGGAGGTTCTTCGTTTGGTATGGACGCTGTTCCACCCGCAAGCAAAAAGTTAAATGTATTTTTTTTTAAACAGAATTTTCAAAGATTTTACATTTTTAAAATGCTCTATGCGTCTTAATTTTTGTTTGAAATGCATGAAATTTGGTAAGAAGACACCTTTCATACTTTTAATGAAATTCGATATGCATTTTATAATTGAACTTGTAATTAAAAGTGAATAAGAACCTAATTAAATGATGAAAATTAAGTTTCAATGCAGAAAAATATTTTAAGAAAATGACTTTCTAAGGGATTTAAAAATAAATACCCAAATTTATTCATAATGTATTTTTGAGTGCTTATAATGCAAAATTAATCAAAAATGTGAACAAATGGCACGCAAGGAACATTTTCAAATTTTTGTTAAAAAAATTAAATTAAAAAAAAGAAAATGCAAAATTATGACAAAATTGAAAAAAAAAAATAATGCTATTTTATATAGTAATGTTAAGAGGAATATTTATACAATTTTTCATGTTTCAAAGTCAATAAATAAATAAAAAAATTTCAATGTCTACCATCCCCTTAAGCATCCTATATTAAAAAGTTCAATAATTTGTGCATTAATCAAATCTTTTGACAATGCAA
Source organism: Amaurobius ferox (assembly GCA_951213105.1). Classification (NCBI taxonomy): domain Eukaryota; kingdom Metazoa; phylum Arthropoda; class Arachnida; order Araneae; family Amaurobiidae; genus Amaurobius; species Amaurobius ferox. The sequence goes on along the minus strand of OX578145.1, from coordinate 19,858,315 downwards.
ACTATATGTTTGATGTTCTTTTCATCAAGATTTTGATGAAAAGAACATCAAAATCTTGTCAGAAATTTATAAATTAATAAATATCCAATCACTGTTAGATCGAAAGTCACAGGTTTGATCTTTCTTTTGTATCCATTATTTAAAAGTGTTTCAAAAGTGCTCTTTTCGTTTTCGTGTTTCAAAAGTGCTCTTCTCGTTTTTGTGTTTCAGAAGTGCTCTTCTCGTTTTTGTGATTCAAAAGTGTCCTTCTCGTTTTTAAAAGTACTCTTCAAAAGTGCTTTTCAAAAGTGATCGTCTCATTTTCAAAAATGGCCTTCTCGTTTTCAAAAGTGTTCTTTAAAAGCTCTCTTCTTGTTTTCATTGAATTTTGTTGAAACATGTTGAAATTCCATACTAACTGTAAAATATTGAATTTAAAATATTAAATTTAATATTATTCAGCTTTGTTGAAATTTAATATTAAGCGCGTGTACGAAATTTCAAAAGAACTTGCGAAAAGTGAAGGAAATAAAGACAAATATGTTTTGAAAGTGCTGCATATGACGACAGCGTAGTAAATAATTTTATACAAGTAAATTTCTCCATACAAGACTAGTGAAAGATTATATTTTGAAAACCGTCTGTCTTTGAGAATTTATTGACTTTTTTTGACATAGAATCACATAATAACAACCTTTTGCTGAATAAAATCACTGCTAGATATCCCAAACATATTTTGCTAGCCATAAATCATACATTGGTTTGGAAGAATATTTATAGATCTTTATATCGCTTGGATCAAAATTCTATTACGAATTTCTTTTTATAAAACATACAAAATAAAATGTCAAACTCGTGGAAGGTTTTACGTATAGAGTATTCCCAGTGGGATACTTTAAATTTATAACATTGAAAATTATTAATTACTTTTCTTATATACATAATGTATAAGGAAAGTATTGTGACGGGGTCGAAAATTCGAATTCGAGTTTTCGACGGGAGAGCACGTTTCAAGTATTCCTGATCACGAACCAAACATTTTTGAATTGATGTATGTGTGTGTGTGTGTGTGTGTGTGTGTGTGTGTGTGTGTGTGTGTGTGTCAGTGAGTCTGTGGAGACGAAAACTGACGAACGAATGGACCTATTCGAGCGAAATTTGGTACAAAAATCGCAATCCGTAAACATTGGAAGACTATTGTTTTTATACGCAATCAAATGTTCAGAACCCCCCTAAATTCAAATCCCCGAGTGAAATTTTGAAAAAATTGTCAACCCAAACCGCTAATAAAGTTACGCAAATAGACATTTCTTATGCAATTTTTCATTAGAAAACGATTGACATAAATTTTAGAGAGCTAACATGTGCCGTTCTCGAGATATTGCACATTTTTTAAAAAAAATTATGAAAAAGTCATCTTAAATAATAAAAGGCAATGTCTGTGTGTGTGTCTGTCTGTGTGTGTGTCTTATACACTATACGTTCAGCGACCGCACGTCGGAGAGCTACGAAATTTGGCAATCGGAGACCCGGGGTGGGGGTGGGTGGGAAGGGGACACGTGAAAACCGATTTTTAAAATTTTAGTTATTTTTTTTTTGTTATTTAATGTTTTATGCGATTTCGACCGTTTTTTGCCCTTTTTTCTCTGCGATCCAGACGTCGTAGAAAAAGAAACAAATCACACCACTGAAAAGAACAGACTATTGCGAGTAAAAATATATAAATTTCAAATATCAATTTCGATTTCTGATATTTTTTAAAGATTTTAAAACGAAAGTCACTTTCGGTTCAAAAAAACCAACTTTCGTTTTTAAATCTTCCTATCTAACTACTCATAATTTTGACTAATAATTTACATTTTTAGAAAGCTCAAACATCTGGCTTTCTTACAAGCCCAATGTGGTCAAGAAATAAGTAAAATTGGCCGCTGGATCGGAATTTTAAAGAAGTCATAATTTTAAAATTCATCGACGGGCGAAAGAAGTCCCCACTTCCCATCGGCCGTTTCCCCCAAGCGCGCGTTTCAATGACGCCGGTTTGTGTCTAGGTGGAGGGGACGTCACGGTTCTCAATATACATAGCGATGGGTGGGACAATAAAAAACCGAATTAGTGTTTGCTTTCCGTTTCCCGCGCTTCCGGTTTTAAATGAATTAAGAGCTTAGCATATGTATTGTAGAAATTATTACATTTATATTTTAAATGATGGAACGATATGGATTTTTTAAATGGATATTTTAATTTGCGGATATTTTAAATGAATATTTTAATTTTATGAATATTTTAAATGATGGTACGATGGATATTTTAATTTTATGGACATTTTATATGATGAAACAATGGAACGATGGAATGAGGATGATGGAATTAAGAGCTTAGCATATGTTCATTTAAAATTGTAAATTGGCACGCGGGAAGTTAGCGGTAGGCCCGGGTTCGATTCCCGCCACTGCTAAAACTGCCGCCGTGTTCACGCGGAATACGATCACGTTAAACATGCGGGTCCGTAAGTCCTTCCGAGAGGTTGGTGGTAGGGGCAGGAGGGTACGGTCCCTGTGGATGCCACTCCCACTGGGTTCCGGTATAAATTGGGTGAATAAAAAGAAAGATTGTAGCGGAGGGCAAAGTAGCCCAGTCGTTAGCGCGCGGGATTTGCACTAGGTAGGCCCGAGTTCGATTCGCGCCACTTCTAAAACTGCCGCCGTGTTCACGTGGAGAGCGATCACATTAAACATGTGGGTCCGGAAGTCTTTCCGAGAGGTTGGTGGTAAGGGAAAGAGGGTGCGGTTCCTGTGGATGCATCTCCCACTGGGTTCCGTTCTAAATCGGGAGAATAAAAATAATGTTATGGAGATTGTCGCGGAGGGCGAAGTAGCCCAGTGTTTAGCGCGCGGGAATTGCACTCGGAAGGCCCGGGTTCGATTCCCGCCACTGCCAAAACTGCTGCCATGTTCACGCAGAGTACGATCACGTTAAACATGTGGGTCTGTAAGTCCTTCCGAGAGGTTGGTGGTAGGGGATGGAAGATAAGTTCTAAATTGGGTGAATAAAAAGAAAGTTATGGAGATTGTCGTGGAGGGCAAAGTAGCCCAGTGGTTAGCGCGGGAATTGCACTCGGTAGACCCGGGTTCGATTCCCAAAACTGCCGCCGTGTTCACGCGGAGTACGATCACGTTAAAGATGTGGGTCCGCAAGTCCTTCCGAGAGGTTTGTGGTAGGGGAAGAAGGGTATGCTCCCTGTGGATGCCTCTCCCACTGGGTTCCGGTCTGAATTGGATGAATAAAAAGAAAGTTATGGAGATTGTCGCGGAGTGCGAAGGAGCCCAGTGGTTAGAGCGCGGAAGTTGCCATTGTTAGGCCAGGGTTCCGCAACAGCCAAAACTGCTGCCATGTTCACGCGGTGGCCGTCTAAATAGTTATCTTACACCTTTCTGGTAGGTCGCGTTAGCGAGTTTGCCACGGTCAGAATTTTCATGAATAGCGAACACGCTGATCGCCAAAGGCGGCTAGTGTAAAATAAAAAAAATATTTCCTATCGAGAAACATGTTTACTTTTCATATGTAATACCATGCGATAAATTGGGTGGCATCATTCTCGTGGATCTAGCTCGTTCCATTCATGAAAAAAGATACTTTGAGTAATACTTTTGTATTTGAACTCTAATAGTCATTTATCTGCTGTAAGAATAACTTATTTTTTCGTCTATAACTCTTGGTGAGATTTTAGTGAAAAATTTGGTGGAATGTCGCCAACTTGGCGACTTTTTAAATGTTACTAAATTGAAGAAAAACTCGCCAAATGGATAAAACTGACGCTAAATCAATGACGACTCATTGATGATGACGACATGGAAAATGAAGACTCATTGACGAAAATTATTGCATTGGGATTGAAACTTCAAATTTTTGTTTTTAAATGGAATAATCATTTGAAATTACTCTGTATTTGCAGCTTTAATTCAATTTTTGTTCTCATTTGGAAACTAGAATCATGTTGGTGTTTTTAATTGATGATGCAGTGGACTTGAATGATACATTTATACAAGGTAGGATCAAACAGTTCGCAGACTGTGCTGATATCTACAACCCTGATTGGAGGACAGGGGAACTATTTTACCGTGGCGTAGAGACAGACACATGTGACGCGAGATGTGAAAAGGAAGAAGCAGGTGTTTTTCCAGACAATGCGTGTCAGTGAATTGTAGTCGTTTGCATTTCGTCCATTTCCCAAAATTCTGGCAGAATTTAATATTCGCACGATGTTCTTCAAACGCCATTTACGTTCTTCAAACGTTTTCGACGAATTCGAACGACTACAGTTCACTGACACGCATTGTCTGGAAAAACCCTGTACTGCGAACCTGTTTCTTCATTTTCACATCTCGCCTCACATGTGCCTCTACGCCACGGTAAAATAGATCCCCTCTCCTTCAATCAGGGTTGGAGATATCAGCACAATCTTCGAACTTTTTGATCCTACCTTGTAGTATTTTATTTTATATTATGGCGATTTTTGCTGGCCATTTCGCAAAAGAAGCAGTTTTTTTCCAAATCGCACCAAAATGTAATCAGTACCAGGTTACCTCACAAGTCACATGGTAAACCCATGATCCAATACTTTGGGCGGTGCGATTTTGAGTTAACGCTTTTATCTTTTGGGGATCAACAGAAAATTTTTCTAATTCCAGATTTTGACAGAGAAGCCGACGAGCGCATAAAAAGCACGAAACTGGTCCATAAATGCTGGTACCTGAAATGGATATGTATTCTATCTTATTGTAAATTAAATTGCAAATTAGAGAGAGAGAGAGAGAGAGAGAGAGAGAGAGAGAGAGAGAGAGAGTGAGAGAGAGGAGAGTGAGAGGGGGGAGAGATAGGAGAGAGATAGGGGAGAGAGACAGAGAGAGAGAGAGAGAGAGAGAGATCCTCATATAATAATATCAATTTTAATTTAGGCAGGTTATTTTATACTCGGTTACCATGAATTCCAATTTAGTCTGCAAAACTCATTACAATTGTTTTTTTAATTGTTTTTCAATCCAATGAACAGTATGAAAAATTTAATTTTTAAATTAACACTTGTAAATAGATACATATGTTTTTGTAAATAAATTATGTATTTGTTAAATGTACACACGGCTTTGCCATTTTCGCGTTTTTACCGGGCGTGTTCTAAAAAGAGGAAGATACCTCAGGAGACAGACTTATTTACCAAATTTTATAAAATTTCGTCAATTATTTTTTCAGCTAGATTGGATACGTATGAGTTTGGCGCAAGGAAAGGCAGGCTGTTTTCGTTCGAATTGTATCAAAATCTAATCAGCACCAGGGTAGCCTGCTAGTGACTTATTTACCAATTTTTGTAAAATTTGGTCAATTATGTTTTCAGCCAGAGTGAATACATACATGGTACAGACAGACATACAGATAGATAGATACATAGACACACACACAAACGTCACTCTAAAAATAGTTTATTCGGGTTCTAAAGAGCTCGAAATGTGTGGATGCGTCGAAAACACGAGTTGCAATTTTCGACACGATTCTAATGTGTTCCCTATACATTACCATGTATTGTGGGGAAAGTAAAAATGACGTTTCCTTTTGAAAATAACATAAGAATTTGAAGGAATAAAATAAAATAAGTATGCTAATTAAATTCTCGTGTTGCATTTCATTTTGATATAAATGAATTTTGAGATATTTACATTCTTTAGAATTTTGGCGCATAGGCGTTATATAAAATGGCGCCAAGTTCATTAAATGAAAAATCAAATAATTTTAAAAAATGCAAGTTTTATGCAATTATAAGCAAGTATTGATCTCGAATATTTTAGGAGATAAAATGAATAAAGGTTATTTAAAAGAATATAAAAATTAAAGAGAGGAAAACTAACTTGAAGAGAAGCTCGTGTACTGCTGGTGTAACATTTTATTTAGGAAATTTGGAATTTTATACTAAAATTATACTCTGTTTGACAAAACTTTTCTCTTAACACAATCCACGGAACATCTTGCTCTTTAAATCGATTCTTGTTTACCTCTATTCCGATTTTGTTTGAGATGATAACAAAATATGAATTCAGCATTAAATTTCAAAGGGGATAGAGTGGTTTACTACTTAATTACACTTCCGTTTTCCGGGTTTACTAAGTAATTACATTACGTAATTACACTTCCGATGTCACTGATCTTACTGAGAATAAGGAAAATGAATGAGATAAAGAGGGGGGTTACTTCACTTTTGCACGTCAGTGCAATTCCAAGGAAAAATCTCCCCACGATTAAGAAAGAATCACGGCGAAAATGGCGAACCCTTCGGAAATTTTGAAATTGGAGCATTTGCGTTTCGAAATTAATAGGTAGGTAGTATGATGGAAATATCAATTTATAGAGTGATTCAAGGTGAAAAATCTCATTCACTCTTGTTAACATGCGACTGAAAAATTATTGATTATCTTACGCTCTTGCCCATAGATAACAAATGATATGAGCCTTTTAAAACTATTGTCTACTAAATGATATGTGTCTGTAAAATAACTGATAACCTTATGTTATTTTTCATATATAATAAATAATATATGCATTTTCCAAGTACGTGTTCCAAAGAACATGATGGCATAAGCTAATTGTCTCTCATGCATATTGAAATAAAGAAATAAAAATGCAGTTTAGCTTGGCATAAGAAATTGACTTCTCACTATATTGAAAATAAACATTTGAAACAGTTGTGAAAATAATGTTTTTCATCGTGGAATTATCACTATTTGGGAATATCGTTTATAACATCCTTCAGGGTATTATGAATATCTTTACAAGCTTTCTCGTAATTTTTGTACGAGACAGTGCTCATGAAAATATTTTTTTGTTCGTGATAACATCTATGAAATAACAAGACGCGTAAATTTTCAACATGTCTCACATCGAAACGATTTTTTTTTAAAACCATAGATTGAAAATTTAAATTCCGATTTATAAATTGAGCGCATAGCAATATTTTCAAAATTTAGACATCAAATCACACATTATTACATTTTCTTACTGTTGTACATAATAGTATGATTTTTTTCAAATTCCAGATTTTGACAGAGAAGCCGATGAGCGCATGAAAAGCACGAAACTGGTCCATGAATGCTGGTACCTGAAATGGAAGTCTATTCTATATTATTGGGAACGCCAGTTATAGGAGTGTTTTATGTTTAATAACATAAATGTCCCAACCATATAACTTTTCAATAGTTCCTAGAAAAAATAGGCATAGGGAATTTAGGTGACTACAATTGTTTCGATATCGTTTAGAACTATCTTTCACATTTGTTTCTTAACGGTTAAGAGTGCATTATTTTTTGACCTGAGGAAGAGAGCTCAAAACAATTCCAGTTATTTAATTTCCTTATACCTGCTTTCTCCTAGGAAGTATTAGGAAGAATGATTTGCACAAACATCAGTTTTAATAACACTTTCCAACATAGTTGAAAAGTATTTATGACTTTGTTCATTCTGTCTGTCTGTCCGTTTGCACGATAACTGCCGTAAAAATGACTCCATCAAAATGAAATTTTAGTATGTTGTTGAGATTGTCTGTGAGACATAAGGGAATGTAAATGAACAATATCACCCAATTAGTTTTGGATTGAACCCGGGTTGAAAAGTGAAATTCATTGAATCCTATGGAACCTAATTTTTCAAACATTTTTTAAGCAATGTTAAAATTTACAAATTGCTTCAAAAATTTTAGAAAATATTAAAAGTACCCCATAAACTATATAAAAAAATTATTTCAGCAAAACATGTTCGGTACTATTTTAAATAAAAATTAAAATAAGAATTACACCCATATTATATGACGAGATCACATGACCCACTTCAAAATAAAATAGGGCATCCGTATTTTTTCCTAGTGTAAAACTCGTGATTTTTAAAGTTCCTTTAAATTTATATTTAGTGTTGCATTCGTCCTAAAATCACTTTATTTTTGCGTATTTTCTGTGCCGAAGCTTTTACATTTTGAGTTTAAATTATCATCAAATTTTGATTATTTCTACAACGAAGTCTAATTTTAATGAATGCAGAATATAAACAAGTGATTGTAAGATGAAATTGCTGAATTTTTTTCACGCAAAATTATTAGCTCAAAATTATTAGTCTGAAATAAAAGTGATATGAATGCATTCATTGCTTTTACACAGAGAGCCAGACGATTTATATTTCGATAAAGTTCATTTCCTTCCGATGAAGTTTCAAGTTTTCAAATATAATAAATTATTGTAGTACTGTTATAATTTAAAATATATCAGCACTCAATGTATCGCATTTTAGAGATATTTAAATAAAATTGCATATCAGTTGGAAAGTGTTTCATAATCAATGTTTTATGTATGATTGATCTTTCTTGTTTAAGATGATACAAGTCTGAATAGGATTAAACTAGTTCCAACAAAACGAAAGCGAGTCAAAACGACACCCAGTAGTCTTAAAAGCTAAAAATAAGTAAAAAAGAAACTAAAATAGAAGGGTAAAATTACAGGGCACCCAAACAGATTATAAAAGATATTAAAATAATTGTAAATACAGAATGATGCCAATGCATGAGAGATATGCTGCAGGTATGAGAAATATGTTGTATTTTACCATTTTTAAGTTGATTTTAAACAATGATTCTCAAGTATGAAAATGCTCTGAAAACAAAGGTAGTTATATAATGCAATGATCAGAATCTGTCTATGTATTGAAAAACAATTATAATTGAATATCACTTCAAGTCAGACCGGAAAAGTACCCTTATACGTATCATTAACTTGCCCAATGGTCAGTTTAGACGTCTGTTTACTAGATTACAAACGACCTACTTTCAGCGTAAACAAAGAAATTTAATTCGAAAAACAACACTCAACATTCAACCGTGGTGTGAACTCAAAGTCAACTATTGTACCAACATTCTTAAAATTCATGTCATGTAGTACTGAACAACCTGAAACTACTGTTTCCTTCTAGTGATATGATATGGTTCAGCGGGCGCAGTAAGAGAAAAATGGCTTTCTTGAACTGAGATGTTTTCACGTCGCACAGCAGATAATGATTTGAATAACAAAATAATCTATATGCATAATGTTTATTTCCAAGATAAGAGGGTGAAAAGTGATATGATATTAGGTTGGGAAAATTAAATAATCACGGGATTCTTGGGATTTCTATTGTTATTATACTTTCTAATGCTGGTATAAAGAATGTCTAGTTTCTTTGAAAATTTTCTACTTCAAAATTTAAGTAGAAATAACATGATTTAACATAGGCTGATTACGTTTTGAAAACTTAGAATGATGTAGAATTGCGTATGTGTGTCTGAGGAGTGTATATGAACTCAAAAATATAGGAAGGCATGGCAATAATGTTCTACATTTCATTAAAACATAACATACGCAAAATGGAGAGTTTTTTGTTGTTCTGTCTGATTATTCGTTTGTTGAGTGGGCAAATACAGAATGTTTGAAAATAAAGAACAATACTGAAAGTCCGGAACTATGTGTTTTAGATAAATACTTTTGGTTTAAATGTATTGTAACCCGAAATCAGAAGTTTTTTAAATTATTTTTGAACGGGACCACTTAAAAACAAAACAAAAAACTTCTTATTTATTCTCGTTAGAGCTAAAAGTTCTGTGATAAAATTCCTCCTCCCAACTTTTCAACTTATGCTCACATAAATGCAAAATAAAAATGCAAGTAATAAATATTATTGAATTATTGAGCCAAACAAAATTTGACTTACGTCACTTTTTAACTCTCTCCACAGTTGAAGCAAGGTTTGTTTTGTGCTAGAAATAGGGGACTGTCTCCGAAATAAAAAAGCGTCACCCTGTTTGTTTTTATTTTTAACTTCCTTTATATGTAAAGTGGAAAAAATTGTATTAAAATAAAAAGATCAAATTGAGTGATTTTTATTTCTTTTGCATTTCCTCTTTTCACGGCTGAATGCATGTTGCTATGTAAAAAAATATATTTCCCCCAGTCTTGAGTTCTAAACTTCTTTCGCATATAACTTCAGGAATATTTGGGATAAAGCGATCACACTGTTTATGAAGGATTCAAGAGCCGATTAAAATATTTCTATGTATATGATAGAAAATATGTAATGGATTTTTGCAAAAGGGGTAAATATAAAAATTTACTTAATAATTACCTTCCCATTTGAATAATAATAAAACAAAAACTGATCTGGGAAGCACAAGAACTTTTCCCACAGACCTAAATTCACTTTCTCTTTATTTCTTTAAAAAAATCATTAAATTGAATTTAACCTTTTGCTTACTGGTGGGACAGCGTCCATCCCAAACGAGGACATTGGCGTTCAAGGACGCCAATGCCGGCAAAGGGAGATCGAACTGTTTGGGATAGGGTATATCAAATACCTGTCTTTTGAGAGGTTCTTCGCTTGGGATGAACTCTGTGTCTCACCCGTAGGCAAAAGATTAATTCATCAAAATAAGATGCATAACTATTTGAAATAACACCGAATTTTCACTTTTAAATTAATTTCCATATTCATTTGCTAATTGGACGTCATTTTAAAGGCGGCGTAGCAAAAATGCGAAAAAAGTGAAATATCTCGAACACGACTCGTCCTAAAGTATTGACTCTACACTTTTCTTCGCCAAAAACAAGCACGTATAAAACAAGCATTTAATGGATACATTTGAGCATACGTAGTCTTTTATTTGAGATGTTAAGGATTTTTTCGGGACATTTCGCTAAAGCGACAGATTCTTTTTTTTCCCAAATCGTACCTAAATCTTATGTGCACTAGGGTAACCGACACGTGACTTATTTATCAAATTCTCTGAAGTTCGATCAATTAGTTATTTGACTAGAGTGGATAGATGCGATTGATAGATACAAGGATAGATACAAGAAGCACGTTCTTTTTATCCCGAAACGTACGTACTCAAATATAATCTGCACCAGGATTACCCATAAGTGACTTATAAAATTTTATGAAATTTGGTTTATTAGATTTTGAGTTAGAGTGGATACATACATAGCACACACACACACACACACACATGGACGTCACACTAAAATAGTTGTTTCGTGTTCTAGAGTTCGCAAAACATGTAGGTCCGTCGAAAATTTGAGTTGCAATTTTCGACACGATTACAATACTACTTTCCCTATACATTACCATGTATTGTAGGGAAAGTACAAATCTGATGTGGGCTGCACATGCCTTTCTCTGCAGACTTATATTCACGTTCTCTTTATTTTAATTAAATTTAATTCACTTTTAATTCAATTTTCGTTCTCATTTATGAACTGGACTTAATTTCAAAGGAGGCGCAGAGAAAATACGAAAAAAACTAAAATATCTCGAGAACGGCTAGTCCTAGTGTAATGGGGTTGGTTTTATACTTTTCTTCGTTAAAAATTACGTATTAAACAAGTATTTAATGGATATATTTGAGCATACGTAGTTTTTTATTTTACTAAAATCTAATCAGTACCAGGGTGTCCCACAAGTGAAGTATCTACCGGATTTTGTGAAATTCGGTTAATTAGTTTTTTAGCTAGAGTGGATAAAGAATCTGCACAGGCAGGACAGACACACAGACACACACACAGACGTCATGCTAAAAATAGGTTTTCGTATTCTAGAGGTCTCGAAACGTGTAGATCTGTTGAAAACTCGAGTTGCGATTTTCGGCATGATTCCAATACTTTCCCTATACCTTACCATGTATTGCAGGGAAAGTAATAATTAGATAAATAAGTTCAACGAATGCATGGTATGTATTGCGGGTTTCTTTGTTATTGTCATCAGAAAAAAACGGATTACGGGAATTATTTTCATCTACTTACTAAATCGTCTTCCATCTTATCAAATGATCTGTTCCGTTATGGCCAAGGACATTCGAACTTACATATTTCGGAACGTGTTTTATTGATTGTCGTAACAAAACAAAAAAAAGCTGATGTGGGCAACACATGACTTTCCTTATATAATGTAATGAATTTACTACTTTTAGAGTAAAAAAATAGTTTTTTTCATAGTATATTCTCTCCAAGATATTGAATTTTCGACAATTAATCGCCATTTTCATTGATTTAGGGTCATTTTATCCATTTGGCGAGATTTTCGTTAATTTGGCAACATTTCAAAAATTCGCCAAGTTGGCGATATTCCGCCAAATTCGTCGCCAAAATATCGCCAAGCGTTATGGACGAAGAAATAAGTTATTCTTACAGCAGATAAATGACTATTGGCGTTCAAATACAAAAGTATTACTCAAAGTATCTTTCTTCATGAATGGAACGAGCTAGATCCACGAGAATAATGTCACCCAATTTATCGCATGGTATTACATATGAAAAGTGAACGTGTTTCTCAATTGGAATTTTTTTCTTATTTCATATGACTTTTTTATATATTTTTTTTTTAAAATGTGCAATATCTCGAGAACGGTTCATGTTAGCGTTCTAAAATTTATGTCAATCGTTTTCTAATGAAAAATTACATAAGTAATGTCTAATTTCGTAACTTTACTAGCGGTTTTGATATTCTGAGGATTTTTTCAAAATTTCACTCGAAAATTTAGGGGGTCTGAACATTCGATTGCGACAATAGTCTTCCAGTGTTTACGGATTGCGATTTTTGTACCAAATTTCGTTCAAATCGGTCCATTCGTTCGTCAGTTATCGTCTCCACAGACTCACTGACACACACACACACACACACACATACTTTCACGCACACACACACACACACACACATACACACACACAGACATCACTTCAAAAATGTTTGATTGGTGATCAGGGATACTTGAAACGTGCTCTCCCGTCGAAAACTCGAATTCGAATTTTTGACTTCGTCACAATACTTTCCTTATACATTATGTATATAAGGAGGAAAGTAACGATTCCTTTACTACAATATCAGCGCCTTCATTTTGATAAATTCCGACCCAGTTATATATATTTTGTAAATTGGTTTATAAACAAGACCTGGATGTTTTGTTCTTAATTTACAATATGGGAATAAAATAGATCTACTGAAAAAAAGCCACGAGGTTAAGTGTGTTCGATATTTTGTAAGTGGTTATATCATTTCATTTGTGATCTGTTACATTAAATACAGTGTTTAAAGATGGTGACAGCTCGTATCCTGTATCCGGTAAAGAACGGAGAGTTGATAATTGGGATATGCAGATAGAAGGAAATAAATAGATACCACTAAATATGATGTGGGCAGCACGTGACATTTTCTATAGCCTCGACTTTTATTTCTTTATTCCGTTTTTAACACTTTTCAACACAGTTGAAAAGTGTTTATGACTTGGGTCATTCTGTCTGTCTGTCCGTTCGTACGATAACTGCCGTAAAAATGACTTTATCAAAATGATATTTTACTATGTTGTTGAGATAGTCTCTGGAATGTCTGAGAACGAAAATGAATAATACCATCCAATTAGTTTCGGATTTAACTCGGGTTGAAGTCCCAGACCTCTCGACTTGGATTTAACTCGGGTTGAAAAAAAAAAGAAAACATTGAACCCTATGGAACATAATTTTTCATATTTTAAGCGAAGTTAAAATTGGCAAATTTCTTTGAAAATGTTTAGGAAATATTCAAATTATCCTATAAATATATAAAAAAAAATTCAGCAAAATATGCTCTGTAGTTTTTTAAATAAAAATGAAAATACTAATTGCACTTATATAATATAAAGAGATCACGTGACCCACTTAAAAAATATGGCTTCCATCTTTGTCCCCAGTGAAATCGTGATTTTTAAAGTTCCTTTATATTTATATTTAGTATTGCATCCGTCCTAAAACCGTTTTATTTTTGCGTATTATCTGTGTATCTAAATTGCGTATTATCTGTGTATCTCTCTGCATACACGATTACCATATTTTCTATTTTAAATGATCGCTAAACTTTCTTTACTCCTATAACGAAGCCTAATTTTAACTTTATAGCATAAAGAATGTAAACAAATTAAGCGATTGCAAGGTGAGTTGTATAAGAATAGCTGATAATTTCTTCAAATTGAAAACAATTTGCCATACCTGTGAATTTGTATGCAGAAAATACATGTAGACCAAAATATTTTCAATTTTATATACAGGGTTTCCAAAAAAAGTTCTTAAGCACTCCAATAACTTTGTAAAGAAAAGACCATGAACGTACACGTTAGATCTATTTATAGTTAAGTGCCTATTCTCGATTGAAGTAAAACTATTGCAGTGCCTCTAGCGGATAATTTAAATAGTTAGGATAACGTACTCGGTAACACAGCAAGACAGACAAATAAAAACGCCATTTAAAAAGACTTCGAGTTTTGTTTACTTGTGTTAATATTAAATGTTCTTAAACAATCATGTTCAAAAAACTTCTACATTGCTTTTGAAGGGAAGTTTTCAAACAACATTTCTTTTATGTTTCCGTAAAATATAAATTGTTTCATTTCAGCTTCAATACTTAATAAGTATTTTCTTTCCGTTGAAGCACACGATCTTTAAGATTATTTCGTACTTACTTAAATAAGTTAAATATTCATATTTAAAAACGGTAAAATAAATCAAATAGTTAAATATTAAAATGTGTTTATTGATTTTTGAGTTATTTTTAAGTATAAATAATTCACGAGTTCATTTAAAATGATTTGTTTACTTATCAGATTCTCAATGAATTTTGAATAACCAATTATGTTAAAAATAGTTTTTTTAAAATTTATTTGCAGGTAAACAGTATATTGTGTTGTGTTGCTATACCTGTCAAAAATAATACTGAACCGAAAATATCGGGTTTATGAGCGGAGGTTTAAAAATAAGACGTATTTGACAGTCATGCAGATTTCACTTTTAGTTTATAAGTATTTTCCTGTTATTATCAGTTAAAATTTACATTCTTAAAATGTGTCGTATTGTATAAGTGTATATGTTAGTCCGGGGACTTGAAACGCGAATTTTCGATGCAAAAATTCGCAGTTTGTCTTAAATGATAGATACATATCTTGAGCTGGATATATAGCCTTTTAAAATAAAAAAAAATAATAATATTGTTTTAATTATTTGAAGAAAATCGACGGAAAGCTAAAGATTTGGAAGATTTTGTAAATGCTTCGAATTGTACGTAACTTTTTATAAATTCTTGTTGCAAAAAATCGTCGTTTGTCTTTTAAGGGATCTATATTTCTCGGATTGGGAAGATACTATCCAAGAAATTGAAAACAATATTAAAATTTAACTGTTTGCAGTTAATCGAAAGGATTTCTAAAGATTTTCATCACTCACTTTGAAACACTTATTAATTTGAAATTAAAATTTAAAATGCAAAATTCTGACTTTGCCAATATTATAGCTATATGCTTTAATTTGGATGTGCAGCCATAATTCAATACTAATGGCACTTGCGCGGTAAGCAGTCAGCGGCGCTCCACTAAAAACACCTCACAGCTTTTCAGAAAGCGACTAGGCAAATTGCCTAAGGAGGCTATGTCTTACATATTAAAGGAAGCTGTTTTTGTGTTTGCCTGTGCGCGTGGGCGGTCGGTAAAAAGAAATCTAATCGTCGTACAGCCATAAAATTTGGTACATAGGCACTTAAAGATCCTGAAAGGTGCAACTTTATGAGATTTTTTTTAAAAATTCGAAGTTTTTTAGTTATTTTATATTTTAGCACGATTTTGATTGATTTTTCTGATTTTTACACTAATCGGTTCCTTAACGACAAAAATATTAATACAGTGTTTTCATCTTGGCACCGACGGAAAGATCAAAGAACGTTCTTTCTAACGATGTTTAGACCGAAACTGTAGGATAATATTTTCAGATTTATTTTTTTTGACACTTTTTTCGCCGCATTCTAAAAAGCAACACTGTTAGAAATTTATAGTTTGCTAAGTGTATAACTTCGCATTGTAACAAAAATAATTTTAATCAATACTTTATTTAATTTTGGGTGCTTATTAAACGAGTGCACAAAAGCAGCAAACTCATTTTCCGCAGTTTTTCGCGTATCGACTTCTTTTCCATTTGCGGTCTATTGTATGCCACTGCGCATGCGCTTAAAGCCTCTCTCCTAGAGAAATGATTCCGTTTTAAATCTTTTATTTTTTTTATTTTCCGAGGTCGTGGATTGTTATTATTATTACTATTTTCGCTTTCTGAAGATCGTGCACTATTATTATTATCGTTATTATTATTATTAATATTACAATTATTATAGTTAATAATAATAATAATAATAATAATAATAGTAATTATCATTATTATTATTATTATAATAATAATAATAATAATAATTTTTATTATTTTTGCTTTGCGGATAGCGGCCGTGGAATTATGACGGCGGAAATATAGTAGGGTTATTTTTCTTTCTTTCTAACTCAGACCATCCGACCTACCCGAAAGTGTAGGGTATCTGTTTGGATGACCGAAAAATTGCCAGCTAATTTAGATGGTAAACCTGTGGGGGATGACATCCAAAGGAACAGTACCCAACTTTCCCTACCAGCAAGCTGTTAGAACAGCTTTCGGTTCCACAGATTTAACGCGTCCGAACTCCGCTTAGACACAGGGATTGTTTGGGAAGCTCCGGAAAACGAACTCGGGTCGTCCAAGTGCAAACCTCTTGTCTTAATCATCGGGCTATTCTGTTCTTGAGTAGTGTTATCTGTAACTGCATTATTTAAGTAGCGAGCTCTTATTTACAATCCAGGCAATGCCTAGTATTTCGTCCTAGTTTGTAAAAAAAATAACGCTTAAGAGTGTTCCTGCGTACTTCTATAATATATTTGGCTGAAATGATTTAAAAATTCTGAAGTTCTGAGAGGGATTTTTGCAGTCGGAAATCTCAGAATAAACTACCCTGGGAAAACTTTACGATAATATCCTCACGTGACATCACTCCATTAATGATAAACTAAAGTGCACTATTGGTGACTTTCCATCCCAAATAATTCCACGCTTTACCGACAGACCGTGAAAAAATGCCCCAATTCGAGAAATTTTACGATTCTTTTAATTACGATTCTCGGAAGAACTATTACCTTGTTTTACTACGTGTTGCGAAATACATGTAATAAAAAGAAATAGTAGTATGTTTGAAAACGGGTGAAGCGGGCTTAATTACTTTCCCTAAATATAAAGTATAATGTGTATGGGAGAAATATTGGGACAGGGTCGAAAATTCGAATTCGAGTTTCCGACGGAAAACTACTTTCTGAGTGTGTCTAAATACCAAGAGAACGATTTTGAAGTAATGCCTATGTATGCATGTTTGTGTGGGCGTGTATGTATGTATATCAGTGTGCGTTGGTCATGTTAAGGAGCGGTCACACTAATGAAGTTTGAACGAGGAGACAGAGTTTTCCATTCCTCTTACCGTTTCTTCCTCCTCGGCGACCTACTCCCTCTCATCTTCTCGACTGATCTTTTAGTACAGGACCAAGAGAAGGTAGCTTCATTGCTTGATGGGCGACATGATCTTTTGGACTTGATCTAACATTTTAAACGTCAAAGGCCATAGGAACAACGAGAGATAGTGAGAGAGGGAGAAAGAGAGAGTGAGCTGTGAGGGAGGGAGGGAGGGAGAGAGGGAAGGAGGGAGAGAGGGAAGGAGGGAGAGATAAAATAAGTAAAGAAATCTCATCCCTCTCTTTTATTGTACTGGGAATTCAACTATTTCTTTACTTGGGAGATACAGAGAGAGATACAGAGAGCGACAGAGAGATAGAGAGAAAGATAGAGAGAGATAGAGATATAGTGATAGATATAGAGATATATAGAGATAGAGGTATAGAGAGATAGAGGTATAGAGAGATGGAGAGGGAGAGAGATAGAACGAGAGAAGGAGAGATATTAAGAAAAGAAATCTCTCCCTCTCTCTTCTGTTATACTGGGAACTTAATTATTTCTTTATTTGAGACAGATAGAGAGATAGAAGGAGTGAGAGATAGAGATAGAGAGCGAGAGAGTGAGATATATAGAGCGAGAGAGTAAGAGATATAGAGCGAGAGAGTGAGATATAGAGCGAGAAAGTGAGAGATATAGAGCAAGAGAGGGAGAGATATAGAGCGAGCGAGATAGAGAGAGATAGAGAGAGGTAGATAGAGAGAGGTAGATAGAGAGAGGTAGAGAGATAGAGAGAACTAGAGAGATGTAGAGAGATAGATAGAGAGATATATAGATAGAGGAAAGATGGAGAGGGAGATAGATGAGAGGAAGATAGATGAGAGGCAGATGGAAGAGAGGGAGATAGGGGAGAGAAATATATAGGGAGAAGGAGATATAGAGAGAGGGAGATAGAGAGAGGGAGATAGAGAGAAGGAGATAGAGAGAAGGAGGGAGAGAGGGAAAGAGGGAGAGATAGATAGATATATACATATAGATATATAGATAGATAATATAGATAGATAGATAGATAGCTAGATAGAGAGCGAGAGAGATAGAATGAGAGAGAGCGAGAGAGGGAAAGATATAGAGCGAGCGAGATAGAGAGGGATAGATAGAGATAGAGAGAGGTATATAGAGATAGAGAAAGGTAGATAGAGCTAGAGAGAGGTAGAGAGCTAGAGAGAGATAGAGAGATGTAGAGAGATAGATAGAGAGATATAGAGATAGAGGGAAGATAGCTAGATAGAGAGCGAGAGAGATAGAATGAGAGAGAGCGAGAGAGGGAAAGATATAGAGCGAGCGAGATAGAGAGGGATAGATAGAGATAGAGAGAGGTATATAGAGATAGAGAAAGGTAGATAGAGCTAGAGAGAGGTAGAGAGCTAGAGAGAGATAGAGAGATGTAGAGAGATAGATAGAGAGATATAGAGATAGAGGGAAGATAGAGAGGGAGCTAGATGAGAGGAAGCTAGATGAGAGGCAGATGGATGAGAGGGAGATAGGAAGATAGAGAGATAGGCAGATAGGGGAAGAGGGAGATAGAGAGAGAAGGAGATATAGAGAGATGGAGATAGAGAGATGGAGATAGAGAGAGAGAGAGAGGGATATATATATATATATATATATATATATATATATATATATATATATATATATATATATATATATATATATATATATATATATATATATATATATATATAGATAGATAATATAGATAGATAGATAGATAGATACATATAGATATATAGATAGATAATAAGATAGATAGATATATAGAGATAGATAGATAGATAGATAGATAGGTAGAGATAGCGAGATAGAGTGAGAAAGAGATAGAGCGAAGGAGAGAGAGAGCGAGAGAGAGAGAGCGAGAGAGAGAGAGAGCGAGAGAGAGCGAGTGAGAGAGATAGAATGAGAATATAAATATTATAATATTTATAATATTATAATATTTATAATATTATAATATTTATAACATTATAAATAATATAATAAATATTATAATATTATAAATATTATAATATTTAGAGATAGATTGAGAGAGCGAGAGAGAGAGCGAGAGAGAGAGCGAGAGTGAGCAAGAGAGAGAGCAAGAGAGATAGAGCAAGAGGGAGAGCAAGAGAGAGAGCAAAAGAGAGAGCGCAAGAGAGCGCGCAAGAGAGAGAGAGCGCGCAAGAGAGAGAGCGCAAGAGAGAGAGCGCGCAAGAGAGAGAGCGCAAGAGAGAGAGCAAGAGAGAGATTAAAATTATTAAATTTTGAAGAAGAAACTAATAGAAGATTGATTTTGGTATGAGGAAGTGGAGTTAAGACACACTCCAGTTAATTTTTACTTATGAAAATGGATCTAAAATGAATTTTCTTAGATGCTTTTTTTTGGGGGGGCGGGAGGGGTGGAAGAGGGAGGTGGAGTGTGGAGTAATTAAAATATAAACGTGCCTTTTTCGTCAAAATTTCGAATTTGAGAAATTTCGGAAAACTAATACTTTCATTATATAACACAGTATTATGAGAAAATAATAAACTCAGTCTACATTTTTTTTAGATTTCATACTTGTTATGATAGAATATTAAATATGCAGTACTGCGATAGAGTTAACTTACAACAAAAACAGTCTGCTGTTTATTAAATATCCTTTTTTTAATTCCGTTTCCCTTTTATGAGAGGTCATAAATTCAATAACTAGTCAGTTTACCATTTAATTTTCCTTAATAGTTTAAAATTAAACAGTGATAAATCATTATAATTATTTATAAATAAATTTATTTAAAATTGAAATTGCGTGATAAATATGGATAAACAAATTTGCTATGAAGAAAATAGAATGTGTTTTCCACCAGCTACTAAGCCTATTAACTGTAGTAAAACCAGTACATTCATGGTCTTGGTCTTTATCTAGAAATTAAGACAGTAGAACAAAATGTTTATACTGTACTCAACGAGCACAGGAATGTTTTTCCATCAAATTCCATCTATCTATCGGGCCTCTCTATCGTGATTTCTAAATTGCCTGATTTTGAAAAATGTTGAAGCTCAAAGAGAAAAAAATAACCAGACTGTTTCTTGTGGGAAGACTTCCGACATAGTAACAACATATAAAAAGACTCAAAATTGTTACTTTTCTCCCCTCAAGAAGGAAACAAATTGCGAAATCCGTCATTTAAAGCGAAATATATTTATTTTCACATAACTCAGCTGATTTTTTTCGACTAATTTGCATTGTCTTATATAATAAAATAGTATATGTCTATGTGTGTGTGTGTGAATGTATGTGTGTGTGAATCTGTGTGAGTGTGAATGTGTGTGTGTGTGAATGGAATGTGTGTGAATGTGCGTGTGTGAAGGTGTGTGTTTGTGTGTGTGAAGGTGTGTGTGTGAAGGTGTGTGCATGTGTGTGTGTGCATGTGTGTATGTGTGAAGGTGTGTGCATGTGTGTGTGAATGCGTGTGAATGTGCGTCTGAGGGTGTGAAGGTGTGTTTGGGTGTGAAGGTGTGTGTGTGTGTGTGAAGGTGTGTGTGTGTGAAGGTGTGCGTGTGAAGGTGTGTGTGTGTGAAGGTGTTTGTGTGAAGGTGTGTGTGTATGAAGGTGTGTGTGTATGAAGGTGTGTGTGTATGTGTGCGTGTGTGTATGTGTGTGTGAAGGTGTGTATGTGTGTGTATGTGTGAAGATGTGTGTGTGAAGGTGTGTGTGATGGTATGTGTGTGTGTGAAGGTATGTGTGTGTGTGTGGAGATGTGTGTGTACGTGTGCGTGTGTATGTGTGTGTGTATGTGTGCGTGTATGTGTGTGTTTGTGTGTGTGTATGTGCGTTCGTGTGTGTGTATGTGTGTGTGTGTGTGTCTTTTGTAGCGAAACAATGAACTTCGGACAACAGCGAAATTAGGTAAAGAAATTGTTGAATTCTCAGAACAATAGACCACCTAATAGAGTATCATTTATAATTAGAATTATTTATAAACTTAAGAACGTAAAACTCAAAATTCAACTTTCAAGGAAACTTCCATATTTTTAATTCCTTTATAATGTAGACGATTTTACTCGAATGCAATATATTTCTTTCACAGATGAGAACGACGACCATGTACTGACATTGCATGCGCCCCTGTACGCTTATGTAGGGCGTATAACGCCATCGCAGCAAGTTATCCACTTTTTGTTCTAAATGGGCTTATCGTAAGAGCGCTGTTTCGGTTTTGAGAATTTGCTGTATGTTTCAATATAATTTTAATCAAAGGTTTACATTTAACATCCCAGAGAACGCCGGATGCATTTTCTAAATATAAAATGAGGAGATTTCAAATCATCTTAATTTAATATTTTTAAAATGTATCCAAGATTAAAAATTGCATACATTTAATATTTTTCAGAGAAATGGCGATTAAAATCTAACAAGACGAACATATGGTACAATACCTCTTCTATTTTTATTTTTTGTAGAAATTTTCTTGGAAAATAAGATATTTTCCTCTAATTCTTTGGGATTAATGAATCATAATTTTTAAAATGAAGATAATACTCTGTTCATAATTATCCGATTCTTCAATTTTATGCTTCTGGCTAAAATACCCGTGATTTTCATGGCGTATAATCTGTTTCATTAGGAACAAAACGTTAAGCAATGTTTTTTAAAAGCTAAATATAATTTATTTTACCCATTGCTGTGTAAAATACATATTTATAACACTTTAAGATTAGCTAGACGTTTTAATGATATAAATACTTTATTAAATTTGTCAAGTTTGACTTTTTAAATCCTGTGATAAATGTCATGGAATGTATTTTAATAAATTTAACAGATAATTACTATTCCTGCAATACATGGTAATGTATAGGGGAAATATTGGAATAGTGTCAAAAATCGCAACTCGTGTTTTCGACGGATTTACTCGTTTTGTGACCTCTAGAACACGAATAAACTATTTTTAGCGTAACATCTGTGAATGTGTTAGTGTTTGTGCCTATGTGTGTGTGTTTTTGTGTGTCTGTCGGTGCAATGTATGCATTCACTCTAACTCAAATATTAATTAACCGCATTTCATGCATTTTATATATAAGTCACTTGTGGGTCACCAAGGTGTTGATTAGATGTTGGTACGATTCGAGATAAAGGAAAACCTGCCTTTTTTTGCAAAATGGCCCGCACAAAAATTGTCAAAATTTACAATAAAAGACTACGTCTGCTCAAATGTATTAATTAAATGTTTTATACCTCATTTTTGACGATGAAAATAATAAAAACATCCATATTACACTATGACTAATCGTTCGTGAGATATTTTAGTTTTTTCGCATTTTTGATACATCGCTTTTGAAAATACGTTCAGTTACCAAATGAAAACTAAAATTGAATAAAAAGGGCAAATTCAGTGTCATTTTAAATAATTATGTTTGTTACTTTGTGTAGCCAAACTCATTTTAATAAATTATTAAAGAAATAAAGAGACAATGATTCTGAGTCTGTAGGGAAAGTCACGTTCTGTCCACATCATTTTTATTTAATTATGTATGAGGATTTTTCTAGTAGGCAACATGCATTTGATCTGTAGTTCGAATTAAAATAAGGAACAGGAAATGGGATGATTGCCTTCAATATCTTTGTATTACACACACACACACACACACAGCACAATGATAATTAAAACCGTACTTCTTAAACCAGGGTTCTCAGATACAACCGAAGAATGAGTGAACAGGGAGATAATAAAATATGAATTGGAAAATGACATTCACCTCTTCCTGACATCAAAAATTTCCTATTTTACTTTCCCTACATACATAGTGTAACGTATAGGAAAATTGCTGTGAACAGGGTTGAAAATTTGAATTCAAGGATTTGAATTCAAGGAACGAAGGATTACGTTTCAAGTATCTTTGAACACGAATCGAAAGATTTAGCGGTGATGTTTGTATGTCTGTAGGTATGTTAGTGTGTATATGTGTTATTTTGGATGCGAGTCAGTGTGTGAGTTTTTGTTTGATATCCTGTGTGTGTTTTTGTTTGCTATTCAGTGTGTGTGTTTTGTCTGCTATTCTGTGTAATTTAGGGTATGTGTCCACGAATCTGCAGAACAAATGCATATCCCAAGAACAAATGCAGCGCTTTCAATCACTTGATACTGAAACCCAATTGATATTATACGCAATCGAATATTCGGAAGACCCTCCCCCCACAATTTACAAATGGATTTTTTAAAAATCATTTAAAATCGTGAACTTTACTAATAATATATAAACAATAATTTCAGACTAAATTTTCCATTAGAAAACGAATGATATACATTATGGAACGCTATTATGAACCGGATGAATAAATATAGTTTTGAAAAGAAAAATAATTAGGACCTTCAATACTGTTAAATAAATAATTATTTCGTACGTAATATTTCACCAGAAAACGAAGAACACAAGTCTTAGAACGTTAGAAAGATTCATTATCGAGATACTGCAAGTCTTTTAACTAAATTCATCAGAAACATTACATAAAAAAGACGAGCTCGTATCATTAAATATGCTCCCTTTTCAGACGCAATAATATGCAATACAAATCTATAAGCATCATTCTTGTTGATCTAGTTCGTTCTATTCATAAGAGAAGATTCGTTTTGAAATAGTTTTGTGATTTGAAGCCAAAGAATTTTCGCCAATAGCCTTGTATTTCACAGGATATCAATTACACATCAATTGAATTTTGATGAGGATTTTGCAAGGGAATTTGAATAAGTTATTCTATTTGAACTAATAAGTTGCCAAAAGAACCAAATTTCAAATTATGTTGTGTTAAAACAGTACCAAAAGCATTGCGCCGTGGATCTTGTATGCATCATAATTTCACCGTGAAAGAAATAAAGTCATTTTATTATGTAGAAAAGTCATGTGCTGCCCACATTAGATTTTTCTTATTTGCAACGTAGCACGTTTCAACAGTAGGGATATAAACTGTCATATTCATTTAATCCGATCATGTGCCAGACTTAAAGAACTTAAAAAGTGTAAAATTACATTTTAGCAAGTTTAATAAATAGGAGTATAATAATGTTACAATGGTTTGTTAATTTTGGTTAATTTAAATTCTGTTATTGCGAACTTGTAAAGATCTGTCACTGACGTCCCTCGTCTTTTCTTTCGTCTCTATTGCAGACCAAACGGTTCCATCGGATTGTTTTCGCCATAAGACAGCGGTACGAACAGTCTTTTCCTGATTCACTCTATGGGTGTTAGAATTTCGAGTAAGAAGAAAGATTGCCAGATTTGGTGATTTATCACGAATTTGACGACATTTGGTGACTTCCGGAATGTTCCAGAAACTTCTTGATAGAACGATTATTCTTTGAGATATAGATATTTTCAGAAGTTTCTATGGAGAGACTATAAAAAGCACCCACCCCTCCATCGCAGTCGAAGTTGACGAATGGACGTAATACGAACTACATTGGACTGTTATTTTTGTCAGTGGTTTGAGAATAGTAGCGGCTGTTTTGTGAAATTCCTTTCGTCAATATTTTGTGAATAATATTGCTTATTTTGTGAAATGAGTGGAGCATTTAAGTGCTGTTTGATTGTATACTATTCCTGTTTACTTTGTGCTTGTGAATAAATATAGGTTATCCAGAAATTTGGACTCGTTCTTGTATCCTGGATTTGTTAAGAAACGCATCCCACGATTCTAGAGGATGCGTTTTTTAACAAATTGGTGTCAGAAGTGGGGCGTATATGGTAGTGACTGGAAAAGCAATGGAGGAACAAACGAAAGCCAAGACTGGCTACGCCAGTGAGAGATTATTACACGTTCATAACAATATAATGCTATACACTTTAAAAGACGTATTACAGCTCCTGCATTAAAAAATTACCTTAATAACAGTTACATTAATACACTATATGTTATTGCAACAACATTAACACTAGAACGACGAATATTTTAAACTACCTAGAACGACGGGCAGCAGTCAATTTGACCACCATAGAAAAAATACAACATACCTTTAATTCAAAACCAAAACATCATAGTTACAGCATTTAGGATGTTTCTTCCACACATTTTTTGCAATAAGCGATGCACCGTTCTTGGCATTTTCCACAGGTGGACTTATCGCATGATGAACACAAATCTTGTGTTGATCGTGCGATAAGCTGTCAGAATGAGCGCTTCCGGCGTTCTAGTGTTAACATATTGCCATTTATCGTTACAACATTATTACGCCCCTTTATACATTAACATAGTACATTTTTACTTTCTCATAGTATTGTACAGAGAAAGCATTATTTCCCAGAAAATGTTCGAATTCGTGATTTTGAAGGTAAGGGCGTTTTATGACCTCTTGAACTCAATTAGACATGAAGAAGATTTATATGCAGTTTGGCCACTTGTTCTTTTAATTTTTTTGAATTTCCAAAAAAGATGTCAAATTGTTCTTCGAAATTTTTCGATTTTCATAAAGTTTAGCTAATTAATCTTTCAACATTTCTGATTCTCACGAATTTTGGTAAATTTACTTTAAACATTTTCCAATTATCATGGAATGTGACCAATTGTTCATTTAAATTTTCGGGTTGTTAAGTTTCGGATCAAATTTGGACTATTGTTTTTTAAATTTTTTCATTTACATGAAATGTTACACCTGTTTTTTTAAATTTACGATTTTCAAGGAATTTGCCAAATTGTTCTTTTTTAATCTTCCCCATTTTCATTAAATTAGACCAAATGTTTATTTTTATTTTACCATTTTCACTAAATTTGGTCAATTGTTCATTTAAAAATTCCGAATTTTGTAAAATTTGGCTAATTTCAAGTTCATAAATTTTCCGATTTACGTAAAATTTGTCAAATTTGTCAGTTTTCATTAATGTACGATTTTTAAGCAATTCGGTCTATTGTGTATGTAAATTTTTCGATATTCATGACATTTGGCTCTAATTGTTTAATTAAATTTTTCGATTTACATTAAATAGTTCTAATTACTCTTTGAAAATTTATAATTTTCATAAAATTTGGCCAATGTTCTTTTGCATTTTGCGATTGTCTAGGAATTTTGTCCATTGCTCCTTTAAATTTTCCGATTTATATGAAACATTTGGAATTGTTTTTTTAAATTTTCCAATTTTCGAGAAATTTGATCAATCGTTTATTTAATTTTTTTAATTACATGAAATTTAGACATTTCTGTATTCAAACTTTCGAATTTTCATAAAAATTAGCCAATTATTTAAATTTTTTGATTTTCATAAAATTTATCTAATTACTCTTTTAATTTCTTTTGATTTTCATGAAATTGGTAAAGTAATCATTTAAATGTTCCAATTCTTATGAAATTTGGTCAATTATTATTATTTTAATTTTCCGATTATTCTGATACTTGACCAATTGTTTATTTAAATTTTCAGATTTTCATCAAATTTGTCCAATTGTTCTTTTAAATTTCACGATTTTCAAGAAATGTCTATTACAATTTTCTAGTTCCCATAAAAATCTGACTAATTGTTCTTTAAAAATTTTGAATTTTATGAAACTTGTCCGTATGCATATATAAATTTTCGGATTTTCATGAAAATTTGTGAATTGTTCTTTTAAATTGCACTATTTTCATGAATTTTGGTCAATTATTTATTTACATTTTTCCGATGCTCAAGAAATCCATGCGTTATTCTGGTATTGTGTATACTTTGATACAAAGAGGGAAAATAGATCTGGCGCTATTCACGAAAAAACCCTAAAAACAGAAAAACATTTAAATGAATCAATAAATAATCTTAAATATAGTAATGCAATACTTGTTTTTACATAACATTTAATAAGAACGCTAATAAACGCCCTCCTAATACGCTAGAATAATCCGTTTTCTAAAAATTTTAGTTTTACATAAGGATATATAGTCTCGTCATCTTGGCTTTATTTTCAATTCATCAAATCGCCAACTGGAAACGGAATATTTTAAAAATGCAAAATATCGATATTTTCCAATGCGTGTACATTTTTTTTCCTTCCTTTTTCTTTCATTTTTTTGTAATACATTTAATTAAGGATTTAAAAAGGAAAACAAAGTTAATTGAGGATTTTCTCAATGATCTGTAATTGTTTTTTCATAGTGATATGTTTCAATACTGATATGATTATCTTCAATTATTTCTGTAATTGGTATGGGGATTAAGACGTCCATATCAATCTCTTATTATTTTCTAGGAATGACATTTTAAAAAACTTTAGGTAAATTACATTAGAAGTGAAGAGAAATCATTGTGCAACGGATTATATGTCTACAAATGTTTCTTTCGTTCATCTGTCTTGTTAATTCTTGACACCACTCAATATCGCAGACAGAATGAACGTGGTTCGAAAACAGGTCACTGATCTACTGGACACGGCAGTGGAAACTCTGCTGCAACGGCCCGATTTAAGCTCTGTTTAGCGATGGAACTGACGTTTGGGGTTGGTTACGCCCTCATGCAACGCGAAAGAAACCAACCGCAGTTGAAGAGAAGACATTAAGGAAGGTTGCGCAAAGTGATAGCTGAATGTCGCAATGCGTCCATTCTTTGCGAGCTCTGAGTTAAAGTTGCATTAGTCATTAAAAGGCCACGGAAAATGCTGAAAAGCCCCATACGGATATACTCAAGGACAGAGAACTTTGGTGATATCACAGACCACATTTGTCCTTTAGATTCTTGGCAAGATTTTTTATGAACATTTGAGAGTTTTACGGTTCTTTTAAACTGATAGTTAGGCCTAAAGATTCCACAATAAGAGCTATCAATAATATTTACTTTTCTTTACTCTCAAATGGAAAAAAATACACATATACTCAGCCACAAGCTATTCCAGATGTTATAAACCACACTTGACCTTTGTATTAGTAGTTATTAATTTTACAGAGATTTTGAGGATTCTATACAGAACCAGTTTAACGATTATTGAGACTCTTAACTACGTATAATCCGAGGACTCTATATTATATTAACATTATTATGACTTATAAGGTCAACTTCAATTATTCACTGTAAAAGAATAATCATCTCAGTAGTTCAGTGGTCAACGGTGTAAACTAGTCAGACGAAGATCTTTGATTTATATATCAAAGATTTGATTTATTATCTTTATCTCATTTAGTCAAAGTTTATTTATAAAGGCGACTGATCCTCATAAACATCCAGATTTGGTACATTGTATGACTGATGTACGAAACATACCAAAATCGTAATTTTCAATGAATCTTACAATTTAAGACAGCAGTTTGAATTCACGACAATTACTTTGAACAGGATATTTTCCTGTTTAAAAAAGCAATAGAAGGAGAAGGTTGTATAAGAAAACAATATAAAATCTGATGGAGGAAAAGCAGACTTATAATAGCAGCCACAATAGAAATTTTTATAATAAAATTTTATAAAATTTCAGAGACTCTATGAGAATCATTATTTATCTCTGCGAAATTGGGGATAAGATTTCTAGAGTTAAGAAAATCCTACGTAATTACAGTAGAAGAAATTCAGATTTGGGAGGCACTTTACTCTATCATAGCGAATTCTGATTAATTTCGAAAACATAATTTATTTTAATCCAATTTATATACAAGTTTAAAATCCCATTAACAAAATGCAAATATTATACTTTGGTAATTATTTTAACAGAAAATAAAATATTTCATTTATCACTTTCTTTATATACATATAATGTATAAGGAAAGTATTGTGACGGGGACGAAAATTCGAATTCGAGTTTTCGACGGGAGAGCACGTTTTAAGTATCCCTGATCACGAATCGAACATTTTGAGGTGATGTCTGTCTGTCTGTGTGTGTGAAAGTATGTGAGTGAGTGTGTGTGTGTGTGAAAGTATGAGTGTGTGAAAGTATGTGTGTGTGTGTGTATGTGTGAAAGTATGCGTGAGTATGTGTGTGTCAGTGAGTCTGTGGAGACGATATCTCACGAACGAATGGCGCGATTTGAATGAAATTTGGTACACAAATTACAATCCGTGAATACTGGAAGTCTATTGTTTCCAAACACAATCGAATGTTCAAAACCGTCCTAAATTTTCGAGTGAAATTTAAAAAAATCATCTAAAAATTAAAAACCTTTAATAAGGTTACGCAAATAGACATTTCTTATGTAATTTTCCCTTAGAAATGATTGACATAAACTTTAGAACGCCAGCATGCACCGTTCTTGACATATTGCACATTTTTAGATAAATATACATATTTTAAAAAATGTATCAAAAAATCCCATAAATTAAAAAATATTAATTGTTGAGAAACATGTTTGCTGTTCATATGTAATATCATACGATAAATTTGGTGACATCATTCTCATGAATCTAACTCTTTCCATTCAGGAGAAAATATACTTTGAGTAACACTTTTGTATTTGACCGAAAATAGTCATTTATCTGTTATAAGAATAACTTATTTCTCCGTCCATAACCCTTGGCGAGATTTTTGCGACGAATTTGGCGGAATGTTGCCAGCTTGGTGACACAATTTTCAAATAACACATTGCACATTTTTCAAAAAAATATATCAAAAAATCCCAAAATTATAAAAAAAGTATTAACTGTTGATAAACATGTTCACTTTTCATATCTAATATCATGCGACAAATTTGGTGACATCATTGCCGTGGATCTAGCTCGTTCCATTCATGAGAAAAGATACTTAGTAGTACTTTTGTACTTGAACGTCAATATAAGAATAACCTATTTCTCCCTCCATAACGCTTGGCGAGATTTTGGCGACGAATTTGGCAGAATGTCGCCAGCTTGGTGACTTTTTAAATGTTGCCAAATTAACGAAAATCTCGCGAAATGGATAAAAATAACGCTAAATCAATGAACATGAGGACTAATTGACGAAATTTCAATATCTTGGAAAGAATATAAATGTCTACTATAAGAATAACATTTTTGTTTTTTACTGTAAAAGTAGTAAATTTATTGCATTATATAAGGAAAGTCATGTGCTACTCACATTAGATTTTTTGCAAATTCCAAATTAAATAATAATTAATATCCGGTAAAATAAATGAAATCTGACGATGGATTTTTGCCTCGAAACACAACTATTGCAAAACCTTTTCTCCAACGCATCATGATAATTAGACTGGGATGATAAAACAACATCCCGCATGAACAGTTGCAGATAGATCATTTTCTAATGATTTCAGTTGATAAAAATCTGTCTTACATTATGGGGATCGGTTTATATTGTTTATACCTCATATACAAGAAAAATACTTCAAGCAAAAGTTTCGCACTCCATTGTTCTAAACCATTTCCCAAATCACGTTTCAAATATTAATTGAACTAAGCTATTTTGTGGCCATGATATGGTTAAAATTTACAATAAAAAAGTTTTCATGCTTTTTGCTTCCTCTTAAATAAAAATTCTCAAGCATTCTATTTAGTTTGAAAAAAAAATTAGATTTCTAAGCACATCTTTGTTGTTTCTTTCAAAACATTAAATAAAGTTTAAAACATTTTGTTTACTGTTATTAAAATATTTATATTGTAAATATTTGTTTAAAATATTTTTTTAACTTAAAATGCTTATATTGTAAATATTTTTTTACATTTATTTAGTTTTTGTCATTACTGATATAAAATCCACTGTTAAAACGCATTGAATTAAACTATTGTTAAGATGATGATAAGACTTTTACCTGAAGAATGTCGGTTTACATTTTTTTTTACTACAGAGAGATAATTATAGTAGCAAAAATTGCTCTTCCTTCACGGTACGCCGGTTTTGAAAGCACTACACTGACCTATCCTGTAACAAAGATTGCGTCCCTGCAAGCATTCATTTCCGTGCACACCACTAGAAAAATTGTGAAACACAAATAAAGTGCAATTTTCGCTCATTATACAGAAATATAATATGTTTTTGAGCACAGCAGACTTCTCCGGTCGTGGTTTGACATTTCGTGTTTGAATGGGCAATATGCGTGAGTAGATTCGTAGGTATACACACCCCTAACCCACATATTAAGGAGCTGCTTACAGTGCTCAGGTATTTCCCTGTGTGTGCGTGCTCTTTCTCCGGATGCTTGAAGTATCGCCTACAACATAGACCCGGGTCAATGTTTCAACGTAAAGGGAAACGAGAGTAGGCCATATTTGTTAGTATAATAGGTCGATGGTACAGTATAAAATGGCAACTGAACGATAAAAATTTCGAGGAATGGTCCGATAACGGTTCTACTCATTTATATAATAAACTAAAAAATCTGATGTGGGCAGCACATGACTTTTCTTATATAATGCAATGGATTTACTACTTTACAGCAAAAAAAAAATAGGTTAATTCTTACAGTAGATACTTCTATTCTTTCCAAGATATTGAATTCTCGTCAAATAGTCATTATTTTCATTGATTTAGAGTCATTTTTATCCATTTGGCGAGATTTTCGTTAATTTGGCAACATTTAAAAAGTCACCAAGCTGGCGGCATTCCGCCAAATTCGTCGCCAAAATCTCGCCAAGCGTTATGGAGGGAGAAATAAGTTATTCTTATATTGACGTTCAAACATAAAAGTATTACTCAAAGTATCTTTCCTCATGAATGGAACGAGCTAGATCCACGGCAATGATGTCACCAAATTTATCGCATGATATTAGATATGAAAAGTGAACATGTTTCTCAACGGTTAATACTTTTTTATAATTTTGGGATTTTTTGATAAATGTATTTAAAAAATGTGCAATATCTCAAGAACTGTTCATGCTAGCATTCTAAAGTTTATGTCAATCGTTTTCTAAGGAAAAATTACATAACAAATGTCTATTTGTGTAACCTTATTAAAGGTTTTTTTTTGATGATTTTTTCAATATTTCACTTGAAAATTTAGGAGGATTCTGAACATTCGATTGTGTTTAAATACAATAGGCTTTCAGTATTCACGGATTACAATTTTTGTACTAAATTTCATTCGAATCGATCCATTCGTTTGAGGGATATCGTCTCCTCACACACACACACACACGGACATCACCTCAAAAATGTTCGATTCGTGATCAGGGATGCTTGAAACGTGCTCTCTCGTCAAAAACTCGAATTCGAATTTTCGACCCCGTCACAATACTTTCCTTATACATTATTATACTATGTATATAAGGGAAGTAACAAGAATAGCCCTGTTCGGTAGTATAATAGGTCGACGGTACAATATAAGATGGCAGCTGAATGATAAAAATTTCACGGAATGAGTCTGCTAGCGGTTCTACTCATTTATTTATATAATAAAGTGAAAAATCTGATATGGGCAGCACATGAATTTTCTTATAATTATATAATGCAATAAATTTACTACTTTTACAGTAAAAAAAAGGGTTTATTCTGATATCAGGTAATTATATTCTAAAATATTGAATTTTCGTCACATAGGTGTCATTTTCATTGATTTAGCGTCATTTTTATCCATTTGGCGAGATTTTCGTTAATTCAGCAACATTTAAAAAAGTCGCCAAGTTGGCGACATTCTGTAAAATTGGTAGCCAAAATTTCGCTAAGCGTCATGGACGGAGAAATAAATTATTCTTATAGCAAATGAATGACTATTGTCGTTCAAATACAAAAATATTACTCAAAATATATTATATCATGAATGGAACGAGCAAGAACCCCGAGAACGATATCACCAAATTCATCTCATGATATTGCATATGACAAGTGAACATGTTCCTAACAGTTAAAATATTTTTTTAATTTATAGGATTTTTTGATAAATTTATTTGAAAAATGTACAATATTTTGAGAACGGTTCATGCTAGCGTTCTAAAATTTATGTCAATCGTTTTCTAAGAAAAAAATATATGAAAAACGTCTATTTGCCTAACTTTGTTAAATGTTTTCATTTTTGGATGATTTTTTTCAAAATTTCACACGAAATTTTAGGGGGATTCTGAACATTCGATTGTGTTTAAAAACAATAGGCTTCTTGTATTCACGGATTGTAATTTTTGTACTAAATTTCATTCGCATCGCTTCATTCATTCGTGAGATATATTTTCCACAGTCTCACTGACACACACACACACACACACACAGAGACATGACCTCAAAAATGTTCGATTCATGATCAGGGCTGCTTGAAACGTGCTTTCACGTTGAAAACTCGAATTTGAATTTTCGACTTTGTCACAATACTTTCCTTATACATTATATTATGTATATAAGGAAAGTAATAAAATGTTGCTTTTAAGGGAATGGCCGTATACCTTCCAATTTCTCTTCAAGAGGAAACTAAGCTGATAGTGCTCAATAGTAAACTACCAAATGTTTTTTTTATAATTAGCATCATGTTTATTCAATGCTTGAAATTAATTATTAGAAATTCTACATGAATTGTAATTAGTTATTTAAGGAAAACAATACTTCGATACATTCTTCCACATAATTATTATTTAATTATTAACACAGTGAGGTCTTGAACCGATAAGTGCGATAATCTATACTTAGTTAACTTATGATAACGATATTTATAAAGCTATCGATTTATAAAGCTATTATATACGAATAAATTCGGTGAAGTACCTTCAATTGTGTATTAATTCTTTGCGAAGCATTCTCAAAGACCCAACTTTTGATACAGCTCGGTATATGCGGGGTTTACATCAAATCACCCTTCAACACTCTTTAATAAAGGTAATTATCATTTTTTGACTTTATTTCCCCTCTAGTGTTGTTGTTGATGAGACCCAGACCGTCCGACCTACCAGAAAGGTGTAAGGTAAATTCCACTCTAGTGTGTAAGAAAGCAAATCAACTTTCTGTTTCTGCAACGTAGGACACTTCTATTAACAGCGTACT
Organism: Amaurobius ferox; assembly: GCA_951213105.1. Classification (NCBI taxonomy): domain Eukaryota; kingdom Metazoa; phylum Arthropoda; class Arachnida; order Araneae; family Amaurobiidae; genus Amaurobius; species Amaurobius ferox. The sequence continues at coordinate 19,824,141 of OX578145.1, read as the reverse complement.
CTAGCTGACTTTTGTTAGATCCAAACCATTCGACCTACCCGAAGGTGTAAGGTATCTGTTTGGACGGCCGGAACAATGCCATCTAATTTAGACCAGAACCAAGTGAGGGCGACATCCATAGCGACCGTATCTTCCTTCCCCCAACTTCCGACCTCTCGGAAGGACTTACAAACCCACATATTTAATGTGTCCGTATTCCGGGTGAACACAAGAACAGTTTAGACAGAGCCGGGAATGGAACTCGGGTCATTTGAGTGCAATCTCCGCGCGTTAACTACTGTGTTGTCTTGCCTCTCTAACTAATGACTATTGAACTATGTCGAACTTATATTCCTTGTTTTCGCTCAAATTGTATGAGCATTTTGGCTCCGTTCATTCATGCCGTGGGAAAGAAACGCCTCTATTGCTGATTGGTTCGCTGGTCTCCCCTCCAAATGCAGTCACTTGTAGTTTATCCATTGATTGTGAATTGGCTCCGGTATCAGAATGGTTAAAATATGTGATGTCTAAAATGTCTAGTAATGGTTAAAATATGTGATGTCTAAAATGACTAGTAATGTCTAAAATATGTGATGTCAAAAATGTCTAGTAATGGTTAAAATATGTGATGTCTAAAATGTCTAGCAATGGTAAAAATATGTGATGTCTAAAATGTCTAGTAATAGTAAAAATATGTGATATCTAAAATGTCTAGTAATGTCTAAAGTATGTGATGTCTAAAATGTCTAGTAATGATTAAAATATGTGATGCCTAAAATGTCTAGTAATGGCTAAAATATGATGTCTAAAATGTCTCGTAATGTCCAGTAGATCAGGCTAGTGATTGTAAAATGTCAACCGTAATAGGTGCAGCTTAAAATGCTAATTCTGGCGCCAGTTTGGATAGTTCTTTATTAACTACCTATATCAATTTTATAGCTTCTCAAGTTGTTTGTATAATAATGTTACATTTTTTGTATCTTTTGTCGTATATCCAAATTTATTCATCGCAAGTACATATAATGATATTTGCGAAGATATGTTCGGAAAAAGCATTTGGGAATTTTTCTTTGTCCGTGATGTTCCGATTTTGTATTTGTGTACATTTGTGTATTTATTATTTCGCGTCACGTTTTGAGTTATTTCATTTAATTTTATTTGATCAAATGATAACTATTTTATCCATCTCCTAAACCTTCATATTTATTATGCGTTCAAATATATTAGCGGACAGAATATATTTCGAAATATATATGTACTCTACAAGACGGTAAAACTTATCAGTAAGATATTATCATTTCATCACTACTCTTGAATCGATGCAAATCGTATCACAGAGTTAGCATCTATTTGTTTTATTTGAGTTTCCGTATCGAAAGGCCGAAATTTCATTTCTGTTATTCAGTGTGTTCAGGGTGGGTTGAAAAATCCTATGCTCCGTTAAATCAAGTCGCGCCTTTCCATTTAAATTAAAGTGCTGTTTTATTCTAAGCTTCAAGTCAGAAAAGGCGAGATACCTTGTAAAGAGCCTTGCAGCACCAACCGGGAATTGAACCCTCGATCTCAGAACTGACCGGTCGACGCTCTATCGTTGAGCTACTGGGATGAAATTGCAAGCTGTTATTGTCGAAGTGAACTCTGCATTTTCAGCTCTCTAATACTAGATAGGCGTGCAACTGACAATCTGTCTGACCACTTTCTGCTATTTTTACGTCAAGTTGGCCTCCTGCTACTACTATTTTTACCCAAATTAGTATCCTGAGTAGTCTTTATCCTCTCAATTTGAAATCGTTGCTCAATCTTCCAGAGTCCACTGAATCAGTACTAGGGTCATTTTCAGACCTCCAATATTTTTGCACTAACCTACAGGGTTGATTTGTTCGGCGCCATTGTAAAGTACTTTGCTGCCTCGACTGGGAATCGAACCCTGGATCTCCGAACTGGTCAGCCGAAGCTCTACTTTTGAGTTATTGGGACAAAATTGCAAGCTCTGATTGTCGAAGTGGACTTTGCAACCTTGTCTGACTTGAACCGAAAAAAAACGGACTCTTCTTCAGGACATGGCTAGAAACTGTTGAAGAGTTACTCATCATTACTCTCCTGGCCGTCCAAATAGTTGCTTAAGTCCACTGGATGAGTCGGGGTTTTCATCATTACTCTCAGACCATACAATACATATTAAATTTCAAACGAAGGATGTCTATAATGACAAGAAGCTGACACATATTTTCCCGTCCTACATACAAATATTTCCCCCATCTTTACAACAGTGTTTAAGTTATTGCATCATGAATATTAGAAACAAGTTCAAATCATGCAAGGAAAAGTACATCTACAAATCTTCTTAATAGTTCTATCGACTAAATAATAAGATCATCACAGCCCTCATTTTTTGTCAGCATCTGTCAAAACGGGAGCGATACAAATGGATCGCGTTTTCACCCCCATTTAATAAATACTGTTATGATGGCGGTTGCTAGGACACTACTTGGATTGTTCTGCTTTCACTGTTCGTTCCTAATTTCTTGTTTCTTTTCAGTTTGATGTGTTTCTTGGAAAATCGAAAACATCGTTTGTTTTTCCCCATCATCATCAGGTACTCATTTCCCAAATTACATTTATAGCGGAACCAACGTTACGAAATGCGCGGGAAAAATATATGTTTTATGCTCTTCCTGGAATAGAGTTTTCTTATTGAGATATTACACAATAAAGGAAGATGTTTGCGTGTGTGTATATATCTCTTAGTCTCTCACCCCCCTCTCTCTCTCTCTTTCTTTCTCTCTCTCTCTCTCTCTCTCTCTCTCTGTATGTGTGTGTGTGTGTGTCGTCTGTAGCAAGTAATTTGATCATTGTATGGCTATTAAATTTGCATATATGTACTTCAGAACCTGAGACAATACGCCTCGAAGATATTTTTTTCTTTCTTAAATTCGAATTAGTTTTTAGTTATTTTATGTTTTAGCACGATTTTGAAAGATTTCGATACAAATCGGTTTCTTAATGGCGAAAATATTATCACATGAATTTTATCGAAAAATTTAACCTTTTTGATAATATAGGAACATTCTATTCAATCAGTAGTATATTTCCTTTATATTTATTATTTTTTAAATACATCGAAATTTGCATTTCTTGGATTATCTGACACTTATTCCTCCTCACCTAAGAAAGTAAGATTAGCACACTTATTGGCAAAAATGTGTGTGAATTTTCGTATTTTAATAATTCTTTAATTAATACTTTATTTTATTTTTGGGGATTTTTTAAGCAAACGCATAACAATTACTTCTTTCTTTCGACCCAAACCGTCCAACCTATCAAAAGGTGTAAGGTATCTGTTTGGATGCATAAAGTTTGGTGGATTATTCAACCTGTCGACTGCGCATGCCCAACTGATGGAGGGGGTTCGGACACGCCTTCTTACCTATAGAAAGAATCCTTTCTTTTAATTGTTCTGATCATTTAAAATTGAGTAGCATTATCTGCAAATGTATTATTTAAGTAGTGAGCTCTTATTTTACGATCCGCGTAACGCCGGGTAATCGGTGTTTACTCACATTCCTCACCACTTGAGGTTGAAAGTGCGATGGAATGGACAAGTTGAAAGGGAATGGAAGTAGAAGTAGATGGTTATCGGGGAGAGGTCAAAACCAAGAGTTCAGAAACTAACCGTGAAGTTACAACTGCAATTGAAAACATTTAAAATAGGGTAACACTGATTTTTAGAGCCGTAGCCTGTTTTTATTTTATTTGTTTTTTAGGTATCCGCCTTAACGATTTTTTGGTGAGCTTCAATCTTGTGTTAGTTCTTGTTTCAGATTAACTCGGCTATTCTTCATTCTGCTTTCTGATTGGTTCTATCAGGTAGACTGGAAATCCACGACTTGTGCATCACCCCCTTGTTTCTTCTGTTTGTGCCATTTTCGTCATTTTTATTTTCAGTTTGTTGGTTCTCTAGCACTGACGAAGGGTATTTTCGAACCATCTCCATGCGGTTTTTTAATTTCATTTATGTCTGAATACGCGGCATATGTGTTTCTTATCCTTCGTACGAAGTGGTTTTTTTTACTTATTGACTTCACTCTGCATTATTAAATAAATCAATTTTCACCAGAAACATTTTAAAATCGTATAATTTAACGTATATTATAAACATTTATTTCATGATTTTTTTCTCTAGATCTGCTAACCGACTTCTCCATTACTGTTTAATTTCTCATTTCATGGCACAGCTTTCAAAAAACTATCTATAGTAACATGACCCGTAACTGTTTTCTGTCTAGCCTGTCAAAAATACATACATCCAATAAGCTTTCTGTCATTTTCAGTTGCGATACAATGATTCCGTGAGATGATCCTATGTGTTGGACATTTATTGTTTTTAGTGAGCACCATGTAGAATTACTTGAGTGTCAGGGGTTTTAATACAAGGATAAAATTGAAAACTATTTTACTTTCCCAACAATACATGATAATATATAAAGTATTGGAATCTTGTAGCAAATATATAAATGCAAGTATTGGTACTAAATCGCAATTCGAATTTTTGACGGATCTATATATTTTCGACCTCTAAAATACGAAAAAATTTATTTTTATCGTGACGTTTGTGTGTGTGTGTGTGTCTGTGTGTATGTGTGTCTGTGTGTGCAATGTATGTATCCACTCTAACTCAAAAACGAATTGATCAAGTTTCATAAAATTTGATAGATAAGTCACTTGTGAGTTTCCCTGGTGAGGATCAGATTTTGGTACGACTTTGGAAAGAGAATCCGCCTGTTTTTGCAAAATGGCCCGCAAAATTCGTCAAATTCTGAAAATAAATAACTACATAATACTACTTTCATGTAACCATTGAATGCTTGCTTTATCGTAATGTTTGACAATGAAATGAATAAGGTCAACCTTGTTACTCTAGGACTAGCTGTTTTCGAGATATTTTATTTTTTTGGCATTTTTGCTAGAAAGCACGTCCAGTTACCTAATGAAAAGGAAAATTGGATTAAAATTACAAATGCAGTGTCATTTCAAATAATTTTGCGCGTTATTTTGTGCAATTAAACTCAATTTTATAAATCATTAAAGGAATAACGAGAAAATGAATTAGAATCTGTACTGAAAGTCATGTCCTGCCCGCAGTCGTCTGTAAGGAAAGTCATGTGCTGCATCAGATTTTTCTTTTGGAATTTAATAAATTTGAGATTGCTTTCGGTGTTTACATTATTTAAAGCAGCTGTACAAAGAAAAACCATGGATTAGGTTAATAACTCGTCAAGTATAAAGGTTCATTATGTACTTTATTCAGGGAGGTACAGGTGGCGATCTTGCTTGATGTTAGAGAGAGAGGAAAATGTAAATTTCAAGGTAGTAATTGAAATTGGGACCCTTCATATTTAGGTCTGGGGTCTTTATTTCAATGTCTGTAACCCCGGCTATGAGTGCTCGTTTTGGGTATTCCATATCTATCTACTAGAAGGCATGCCAGTCATACACTGGAATTTAAAATTTGTAAATCATTACCTACCATTTGGCGTCATTTTTATCAATTTGGCTTCATTTTTATCAATTTGACGATGGATTTGAGATTGCTGTAGAGTTTCCTGTTTAATTTGCAGCCTATGTGCTTTGGCCTTTTCTTTTCGAATTTTTTCTAAAGATTCTTGACTTCGACGTGCTCGGCAACAACTCAGTTCTTCTCTGTTTAACCGAAGTTTCTTTTCTTTTCTATCCTCTTCTTTTCTATCTCCCAGACCGTTCGACCTACCCGAAGGTGTAAGGTATTTATATGTTTTTACGGCCAGAACGTGCTACATAGATTAGACTGAAAACGGGAGAGGATGCACAGGGACTGTAAACTTCTTTCCCTACCACCACCCTCTCGAAGGACTTACGGACCCACATATTTAACAATGTACCCGTATTCCGAGTGAACACGTGAACAGTTTGGCGAGAGCCGAGAATCGAACTCTGGTAGGCCGAGTGCAATCCTCGCGCGCATGTTTTAATCTATTATACTTTTTCGTATTTTCGGAAGTTTCTGAAACGTTTCAGGGTCGATAGCTACATTAAATAAAAAACGCGAGCTTCTAGGCTAAGAATGGGCTCAAGAATATAGCATACATACATACATACATATATATATATACATACAAACATACACGATTAACTTTTACTAGCACGATAATGATCACACAGACTTTGCATAGCTCAAATTAGAAGGCTAAGTAAATTATATATATATATATCAAATCAGGGTCCCATTTCCGCGCGAACCCGCGAGATTCTCGCGAAATCCATAAGAAATCTCGCGTAAAAATTTAGACTGCGCGAGAATTTCTCTCTCTCCAGTTCAGGCCTAAAATTATTTTTTCCTTCAAATTGGATACCGAGAAATCCGATGCCCGATGACTAGAGATGCAGATTCGAGGTGGCCAGGTCGCCATTGGCGATTAAAATTATTACAGTAAGTCGCCATTTCTGGCGATCGAAATTTCTCTAGCATCCTTTCAGTCCCACGGCGTCCGCGGCCGGTAGATCGGGCGCCGATTGCTTCGCGACCGCAAATTGCGATCAGTCGCCTCAGTGTTGCGAATCGCTGGCCGATTGCCATGCGGTCGCGGACCGCGATTCCGTAGCTACGTGTGAATCGCAGTCAATCGCGATTTGGGCACACTAAAAGTACTACGTGTTTCTAATTAGCGAGATATTTTATAAAAAACTATAAGTGGTTTCCCCCGCTTGCGCGAGTCGCAAATTCGATCCAATAAAATTTTCCTTTTTTTGATAGGATTCTTTCACGGATTTGAATTATGCTCTTTCCGAGTACTTCTCGCATTTTTCGAGTTTTGCTCGAGAAATTTTCTTCTTTCCGCGGACGAAAATCCTTTCCCCGTACACAGTCTGTCTACAGGTTACAAATATCCCGAAAATGTCGTGAAATTGGCCATATATGCCCCCAAAATGTCGGAAAATGTGAACAAAACAACGAATTTTTTATCAGAGACATTTCTTTCTTACATATGAAGATCTGTTTCTCCGCGATTGCGAAAACGACGTTCGCATACGGCGATTCCGACAGTTTCTGAGGAGACATGACCATTGAATATCTTTTTGCCATTTTTACAATATACTATATTTGCATCGACTGCATGCTTTTATAATGATTTCGTTTAATATACAAAGAATAAAAACCAAACCATTTTTCTTCCGTATTATTAATAAAATGAAGGGTTATTTTGCAGCAGCATCACGAAAATCTGCATTTGTACGCTATCCTCGGCATACCTCGTTTAATTTGAAAAATATTTCCCACTTTTCCAATCTGTTTGCATCGACTACAGTGTTTGTAATTGTTTCGCGTTTTATACACAAAAATTATTTTACAAACGTATTATTTATGAAATAAAGAGCTATTTTGAAAACAAAAAGAAAAAAGTCGACACTTTTCAAACAAAATGTCTAAAATCACATGACTGGCTTAAGATTCAACAAAAGGACGATGCAATCCTTATGTTTTGCAAGTTATATAAAAAATACAAAAAAAAAAGAATCCATTTTCAAACATCAAGTCAAAATTATTACCTAATTCTATATGCCTAGTGAAATAGTTTTCGTCGATATTCGCCTTCGGCGATCAAAAATCGTTAAAGTGTTTAATTGCTATTGCTGCATGAAAATTGATCATAAAATGATTTTAAAAATCAAAATACAAAGTAAATACAGACGGCCCTTGACTTTTGCAGTTTACAGACACAAAAATCGTAAATTCGCAAATCAATCGTAAATGTTGCAAAATTAACGAAAATCTCGCCAAATAGATAAAAATGACGCTAAATAAATAAAAGGACGACTAATTGTGGAAAATTCAATATCGTGGACAGAATATAAGTATCTACTATAAGAAAAATCTATTTTTTTTACTGTAAAAGTAGTAAATTCATTGATTTATATAAGGAAAGTTATGTCTTGTCCACATCAGATTTTTTAAATTATGTTTTCTAAAGGTTTCGATAATAATAATAATAAGAATAAAAAAAAGTTTTGAAGAAGCGTTGGATTTTTCAAAATTTTGGGCTTTTTTCGAACACTGAAAAATATTATACTGAAGTAGCTAGCAAACCACATCAGAAAATTGTTGTGGATGCAATCGAATTTAATATATTGACTTATGTAATTTTATCTGGTGTGATAACATTTCATTATCAAACAAATAACAGTGGGCAGTCAAGCGAAAAATAAGATTTGTAAATTCTTCACACTTTTGTAGATATGCATATTTTCATGCCTAGTCGCCCGCTTGTGTAATTCATATATCTTTAGAATTTAAAGAATGTAAACCTTTTATAAATTCTGATCGTTTAAGCTTATGAATAACAAAGCCACTAGATTTTTTGAAAAGAGTGATTACGAATCATGGACGAGATCATTGTTGGGAAAAATTCAATCTAATTAGTAATTAACATGTTCGATAAACGTGGAATTGTTATGTAATTTACAGTTAATTTTCTTAAAACACAATTGTTGCAAAGAATGATTGTGATAAATTCGATAAGTAATTGTGCAGGGCAATTATACATTACAATTGTGCATGGCAATTAGGCAAAGCAATCATTCATGACAATGAGCATGAAAATTATGTAATTATTTATATTTAGTAATCTGCGGTACTTCGTAATTGCTTATGTGGGGAAAATGGTTCATTTTATTTATTGTAAGCTCACGGAATAGGGAAAAATAAATGTGTTCGATAAGTAATTGTGCATGACAATTATACATAGCAATTGTACATGGAAATTAGGCAAAGCAATCGTTCATGATAATGAGCATGGGAATTATGTAATTGTTTATATTTAGTAATTCGCGGTACTTCGTAATTGTTTATGTGGGAGAAAATGGTCCATTTTAATCATTTCAAGCTCACAGAAGTGGAAAAATAAATGTGTTTACTTAATTTGTATTCAATTGTCCAAATAAATCAAAGACAGCAAGAGGCTAAATCATGCCAGCTTTATGAATTATAGAACCGTAACTTTTCACTGTTGTGTGTTTTAAATTGTTAGCAATATACTAATATTGTTTTGTAAGTCATATAGTTAAAGTGTATATGTCAGTTTCGATTATTCATGTATATGCCAGTATTCTATATATGTATATGTCATGTATATGTATATGTCATTATTCATGCATATGTCAGTTTTCTATTATTAAATATCAGCTTCATTGTGGACATTGTATTAAATAATCATACTAGAGAACGTTTAGTATAAAGCTCTTTTCTTAAACAGGAATCCTAATATATAGTATAGTACCATTATAACTAGTGGCAAACATTATATTATAACTAGTTGTCCAAGTTATATTATAACTTGTGGACCAAGTTATATTATAACTAGTAGATTAAGTTATATTATAACTAGTGGACCAAGTTATAGTATAACTATTGGCACAAGTTATATTATAAGTAGTGGCCCAAGTTATATTATAACTAGTGGCCCAAGTTATATCATGGTTAGTGGTTCAAAATCCCTCAACAAGCCACTACTTAGATATAATCACACGAATGTTAAGTTTTTAATACTTGAAGATTTTTAAAATACTGAAGTTTTTAGTAATTGAAGATTTTTAATATGTTAAAGCTTTTAATAATTGGAGATTTTTAAAATTTTAAAATTGGACATATATGCTACAGAAATAGCATAATCGTAAAATATAAAATATTTTGACCGAGATATTAAAATTGTATTTTGAAATCGTGTTCAAAGTCGTCATAATTTTAGTGAGCAGGATTTTTTTACGCGAAAGATGAGCGTACAGTTAATGAAAATAATTAATATTTGAGGATAAGAAATCTAAGGAGTAATTGGAAAAACAATTACAATTAATGATTAGAAATCACCAATTACTTGAATGATAAATAATAACTTCTAGTTGATATTACAAAACGTTAAAAGTAAACTTTTTGTTTCATATATATATATATATATATATATATATATATATATATATATATATATATATATATATAAATTGCATTCTTTTGATTAAATAGTTTAATTATATATTAATTGTTTAAAACTCTGAATGAGATCTGGATGAGACACTAGGCTGGTTGCCGAAAGCGGCTGTTGTTAGACTTGGCCTGTCGTGTTGCTGTTGGGCATTTGCGTAGGACGCTGCACTGAGGACACTGAGGCACTGAGGACACTGAGTCTAGTGAAGACATTGCTGAGCTACTGCAATTTAAGAGATTTTCAAAGTTGACCAGGATTGCCGTCGAAGACGGGTATTATTACATATGAAAGGATAAATAAAAACAAATATGGTCATTCGTTTATAGTAGTAAAGTAAATTTTGTATTTTAAAATTAAATTATCAATTTATTACTATAATAGAGTCTGATTAATTTTTTTCCGTTTAAAAATAATAATGAAGTTATTCTGTTCAAGTATGTATCACAAAAATTCTAGTTTGCAAATGCTTCGTGTTTGTGTGTGCTTCTAAAAATTACAGGATATTCATAACTGCAGATTAATTTTCACTTTAATACAGTAAGTATGGGCAACACATTGATGAATAGTATATATTCATGTGATTAGCAGTGCATTATTCTGTACAATCAACCTCTGATCAAACATTCCTAATCAATTACTGAGAACTGCTGGTTGTCACGACATACATAACCTATATAGCGCACGTCTGTTGAATGCTAATTTCGTCTGCGCCTAATTATAGACTTGTATCAAGGATAAAACGAGCAGTTCAATAGCAGTTAAGATGTCTGTCAAAGCTATTGCATTTTTGTTAAGCGTATAATGTAAAAACTAATACATTATTAAAACTTTCTTCACTGGCGTTTTCCTTTAAAGTCTTACATAATGTGTGCACCAATTACATTTATAGTTGAAAGTTCGGGACCTGCATTACTAAGAGACGTGATGCATTGAAAGGGGGGAGTGATTTGAAATGAGAACTAAATTTTGTATAAATATCATAGCAAAAAGAGGTAGAGGGATACGAAATTAAGTCTTGAGAAGAGCAGTTGCTTATATTTCGTTGCTGACTGTTCACATCATGCCTAGTTTTCCATACGACTGTATAGATAAAGTATGGTTTGTAAGAAAATCTTTTAATTCGATAATTTGATGGAAATACGCATTTACAGACATTATGAGCACATTTTAGACATTTTGGGAAAAATTATCCACCAGTTCTTGCGTGCGATATATGCATGCGATAACTGAGGCATGAATCCCTCATGGTATTTTATGTGTGGATGCATTATGCAAATTAGTTCTTGTTCTCACACAGAAAAAACTTACAAATTAATTCATGTTCTTATAATGCAGCAACAGGATTCTTTGTCATTTATATGATTAAGACATGAATTATTCGAAATGTAAGATTCTTATAGTATTATTTCCATTGGGAAACTATGATCATATCCAGCACAAAGATTGCAGTATAATGTAAGTGAAAAATTGATAGTTTCAACTACGTCTGAGATGTAAACGATCTTGTGAAATTTAGTCTAGTAGAGCCTCAAACTTTAAATACTTTTATTCGATGTAAGTTCTTACTATCTATAGTTCCGGAATATGAAGAATTCCTTTTTTTATTCGATATAAGACTTTCTTTGAATTTTTCAGATGAATACCTTGAGATAATAAGAAAAGAGCAAATTTATTCTAAACACTCCACATTTCAAGGTCTTCAAGGTGGATTAATTATTAATTCAACCTAGACAAAGCAAGGAAATCGCCTCAAATATTTCACAAATTATGCGTTCCGAAAATAAATTGACGCCGTTTCAAGAACACTGAAAAACTGTTCTTTCATCCGATAACCTGACCCTATTAAGCTTAGTCTGCAGCATGGCGAGACAAATTTCAATAAAAGGCGGAAAAAAATCTTCTAAAATTCGTTTGTGTAACGTTACTTTTGGGTCACGTGACGTTAATCTCACTTCACTCGTAAATCTTTTCCGACACTAAACGTGAAAGGAGATAGACAGATTTGGTAAGATCATTGGGATTACCTGAGGTAATTAGCTAGTCAAAAGTCAGCTAAATGTCAGTCGCTTGTAGTAAAGAATTATTTGTGGTAGAAGTGTAGAAAACTTATTTAGTTTTCTAAATGTTATAAAAGATTCTAAATGGTAAAGAAAAAGAAAAATATTTTGTTATGTTCTAGTTGTAATATTAGGGCTTTTTGTTATGTTGTTAGTAGTCTGAGACCAGTTAGTAGTCTAGTAGTCTGTACCCATGCTTTTAGTAGTCTGAGAACTATATTTCCATACAAAGGAGATCTTGTTTGAATAACAGAACGGGAATAAATAAAAATAATTGATTTTTGTTGAATTCGAGGAAGCAAAGAATGTTTTCCTGTTTCATTATTTAACAAAAAATGTTTCTTTATTGTACAGGACAATTGAAATTATATATCCTCAGGACACATGGGTGTACATATTGTTTACAGAATGCATTTTAAAGATAAATCAGAGACAACTTTTATTATGTTCTAGTCCAGGGCTAACCAACTAGAGGGCAGTGAGTCAGACAAAATGCAACACTAAATGTAATACGATTGGACTTTTTTGCAGTTATATTATTTCTTATGGCCTTCCAACATTTTTGAGAGACAAATATCGCCTGTCCAGTGGACTTGTAGGCAAAACTATGATTTGTGGTACTAGCTCAGCTATCCATCGGAACTTGTCCGATGGATAGCTGAGCTCGTAACCTCTGCTGGTGAATCAATTTATTTGAGCTTTATCAATAGTCATGTTATGCTGATTTCAGTAGCGGCGTCTGAAAAATATTCTGTATAGTAACCAATTATTTTGCTTTCTATTTCTCCATATACCATATCTTCAAAATTCAGTGAGTTCCTGAGTGCGATCATGATCCCAAAATCCCCTCCTTGGCGACACCACTGGCTGATTTATTAGAACAAGATTTGGACCTGTAACTTTTTGATCACGAAACAAACGGCCTTCGAATAGATATTTAGTGTGATAGTCGGCATCGTCAGTGTTGATATAACATACATCATAGTCACAAACCTCCTGAACAGAAGCCATTACAAAATTTAGACTTAAGCTCATTCTGCAGCAATCAACGGTTTAGAGCTTGTTTGCGCTCTTCAGTGTCAAATAGCGTTATAACTGACCTCAATGTAAGATGCAATGATTGCAAAATGTTATTCTGTCAGTGTAATTAAAAGCTTTTATGCAATGATAAGAGAAATAAGTTCTAAACCCACTCCACTCTTGCTGGTTGAAACACTGCAAGTGACATTCCAATTGAACACATTATTTCGATATTTATTAATGAAATACTAGTATAGAAGTCCCTAAAGTTGGACACTGGGCATCTTTCCCGTCATAAATATTTAACTATCTGGACTGTGTGGCAATTGTACAGGGTTCCTAAAAAGTACTTAAGTATCACAATAATTTTGAAAGAAAAGTCCACTATTGTACACTCTAGGTCTATCTTGTAGTAAAGGGATTATGCCTGATCGAATAAAAATTATCGAAGCACCCCTAGGAGAGAATTAATAAATTTAAGATAAACCCAGCAACAAAGCGAGATAGACGATAAAACCAATTATAAAGTTGTAGAACATTGTTTACTGAGTAGGAATCGATCATAAGATTTTGAAGAAGGCATTTATTTGACACAATATGGTGAATCGCTGTCCCATTTAGGAATGCTAAAATAAATAACATTTGCATGCATTAGAATCTAAAAATGTCTGCCTTTTATTGACAGGTGAGTACTCAATCACTTTTCTTAGGGACACTATATATTCTTCTTGTAACTTTAGATTCTTAGAAGTCAATCAAATATCAGGTTATTTTTTTATGTAACCACTTTACACAGAAAATAAATTACCCCTGATTAAGGTAAGGAAAACTAATTTTCTTATAACCAACTTAGGGAAAACTATTAGCTTCCTCGTCCGCCAGCCAGACGTACCAGGTCCATCTGACGACTCATCGTCTTGAAAACGAGCACAAGGGTCACTTAATACCATTCCTGTTGCTTGTCATAAGGCAGATTAAAAAGTATGAGCCATAAATGACTATATAAATCACTCAACCATCAAGGCGTCCTCACAATAGAATCATCACACGCATCCGAATCATAAACAAGTCAACAGAATCACAAACAAGCATCTTACGGAAAGATATCCTAAAGTTGCGAATACTGATATTCTGAGACTTGTCATATCCAATTTTGTCCAAATGGTACACTCCTTGGGTTTTAAATCCGTAAGAACTGGGTGTATATCAGGAGGGTGGAGATATATTCAGAAGGTCTAGGAAAGCCAGTATCACTGGAAATTTCTCGAGAACAAATATAGGTATTCTTATTTTTTTAATGCAGCTACATAGGAAGCTATGGAGCCCTATGGAGCTACACGACAAGAAAACTTGCGGGAGGGCTGATACCCCTTCTTATGGGGTGGGGGTGGGGGTGGGGACTAGGGCTCTCTCGCTCCCTTTTAGAGAGAGAAAAAAGCTTCAATTACAAAATCGTAGAGCGTTGCCAAATTAGTATAAATATGTATTTGTGAAACAGAAAAAGCTGTAAATAATTATCCAAAAATATTTTTAAATCCACACAATTCTTTAAACTGTAAATTCATTCGCCAACAGTTGTATAATAAACTATTTAATAAATTTAGTTTGAATTCTAACCATTTTGTTATTTGACAGACGATTTTCGGTAAACATCATTGCAATCAAAGCCATAAAAATATGTAACCTAATCTGAGGTTGAGAGAATATTCCATCTGCAGTATTACATTCTTATGTTGTGTATTTGTCACTTCGTTCTATCTTTTCTTCGATTTTATGAGCCATGTTTACTGTGTTTACTAATGAAAAATATGGCAAAATGGTCCTTGTTTTTGGAAAATGTAACCGGAATGCCAGTGCAGCTGAATGATTATCGTTTCCCAATGCAAGGCATTCCAACCATCTGATTACGTTAATGTTGTTATATATGGGAGGAATTTATAGTCTATTTCCCAGCTTTCAGAGTAATTTTCAGTTGTTTCTGTCTGAAAAATGCGTTTTTATATTAATTTGGCTATGCTTAACAACTTTGTAATTGATTTCTCTCTCTAAAAGGGAGCGAGATACTCCTCATGAGAAGTGGGTCAGTCTCCCCCCCCCCCAAAGTTGTTCTGTCGTGTAGTGCCGGGTTGCAAAGTCGTGTCGGGTTGCAAAGTCCACTTCGACGATAACAGCTTGAAAAGTTCACTTCGACGATAACAGTTTGCAAAGTCCACTTCGACGATAACAACTTGCAAAGTCCACTTCGACGATAACAGCTTGCAAAATCCACCTCGACGATAACAGCTTGCAGTTTCGTCCCAGTAACTCAACGGTAAAGCGTTGGCTGGTCAGTTCGGAGATTCAGGGTTCGATTCCCGGTTGGAACAGCAAGGCCTTTTACAATGGCGCCGAACAAATCAACTCTGCAGGTTAGTGCAAAGATGTCGGAGGTCTGAAAGTGACCCTTGCACGACTAGTACGGATTCAGTGGACTGGAAGATTGAGCTCCGATTTTCAAATTGAGAGACCATGCAGGGCCTGGGTAAAACTAGTAGTAACAGGAGGCTAACCTCAGGTAAAAATAACAGAAGGAAGTCCGTTAGATTGCTAGTTGCCTACCAATACGACATTAGAGGGTGGAGAATGCAGAGTCCACTTCGACGATAAGAGCTTGCAATTTTGTTCCAGTAGCTCAACGGTAAAGCGTCGGCTGGCCAGTTTGAAGATCCAAGGTTCGATTCCCGGTTGGGCAGCAAGGCTCTAAACAGGGTTTACTATGCAGCTGCACAAAAAATAAGAATAATTCTCTTTCTTCTTGAGAAATTTCTCCTGATACGGATTTTGCTAGATACTTTATATGCATGAATACGTGCTCACAGTGGTCAAAAAGCTGCTGAGTGCATAAAAAGAACAATAGAGAGCGAAAATCCTTCCCAATATAAACAGAAAGCTACCAGCAATGAGCAATTAAAGTTATATTGTTAGTGGTGAATATTTTGCAATGCTATTTCTTACCAAAATCTTTTTGAAGCATCGATTTCACAGAATCTCACTATAGATAGAACTTAGAGGATGAGAAATGTAGATTCAGCATCAAGTTTCGAGGAGGTTAAAGTGTTCACTAAGGATTTTTTTATATCCGGTCCTCTTTTTCCCTTTTTGACTCAAATAATTTCCTTTTCCTTGAAACAGCAATTTTTCATGATTGGCTATAGTTAGAGTTTAATGATGGCTGATATAGATTTATCATAAAATTCTGAAGGAGATAGAGTGGTTCACTAAGAATTTATATTTCCGGATCCGTTTTCATTCTGATTAAAAAATTTCTTTGAAACATCTGTTTCTCAGAATTGGCTATAGAGATAGGCATAGAGCTAGATGATGACTGATATAAATTCAGCTGTGAAGGATTTTACTTCCGGCTCTGTAGATGTCACTTCCTGGGAAAATTTACATTTTTCTTGCAATATCTATTCTATATGGAATTTAGATGATAAGTGAAATAAATGCAACATCAAATTTTGGAAGGAGTGGTGTTTACTAGGGATTTCCACTACCAGTTCTGGAGATGTCATTTCCGGTTTTTCCGAAAATTTGTATGACTGTACGGGATAAGTGTGCAAAATGTATGGATATGCTATATGTATGTCACCATATGTAAGCTCCTTCTCAAAATTGCTGTTAACTTATTTATTTAAAATGAAACATGTGGTTTTCACAGGGCAAATATGCATTGTTTTTTATCGTAAAGCAGGGATAAGTGCGTGTTTCACTTTCTCATACTACGATATAGATAAAGTAAAATTTTCCTTCGAAATAGTGATAGATAAGCACGTTTTACGACTTCGAACACTTTTGGAAATGTGTCTGTGTGCAAGTGTGTGCGATGTGGGGACATGACAACGAATTTCAATATTTTCATAGCGAATTCCCAAAATAATGGTGGTATTTACAAGTATATGAGGATATTGATAATTTTTTGAGCTGCTCTATGCGTGTTAATACGTAAGTGATGCATAGAAATAAGATTATCACCCTGTTACAATATTAATACTGAATAGTCGGCCTCCTGTTAAAAGCCTGAATACCGAATATTCGTTCCCCTGTTAAAAGCTGAATATCGAATATTCGTTGCCCTGTTACAAGCTGAATACCGAATAGTCGCCCCCGTGTTTAAAGATGAATACTCAATATTCGCTCCCCTGTAAAAAGCTGAATATCGAACATTCGTCATCCTGTTAAAAGCTGAATACTGAATATTCGTCACATTGTTAAAAACTGAATACCGAATATTCATTCATATGTTAAAAGCTGAATACCGAATATTCTTTACCCGGTTAAAAGCTGGATACCGAATATTCGTCACCATGTTAAAAGCTGAATACTCAATATTCACTCCCCCCCTCTTAAAAGTTGCATACCGAATATTCGGCCTGCTGATAAAAATGAAATACTGAATATTCAGCGCCTGAGTAGTCAGCGTTTAAGCTGATTGCACCCCTTCATATCAATTGGAATGTAGGAAAATTACAGAGAATGGAGATATGTTGGAAATTTCAAAGTTTTCGTTACAATATTTTTACTCAATGAGAATGACGTGACTGAAAATTAAAAATTTGGTACAGATCTAAATTTTATAAATCCTTTTCAAATATATATAAAGACCAATATAAATATATTCAAAGACCAATATTATTAAAAATGTTTAAAATTCAATTTTTGCTAGATTGCAACTGACATAGAAAAGTTGGATATAATCTAAGTTTCAACAATATTTTGCGTTATTCATACAGCGTATATAATTAAGATGAATAACATGTAATTTTTAGAAACATTTTTTTATTAAGCATCCCTCATACCAATATATAGTCTGCAAAAAACCTAGCTGTCATAATTGGGAATCGAACCCTGGATCTCCGAACTGACCAGCCGACGCACTGCGGTTGAGCTACTGGGACGAAACTGTAAGCTCCTATTGTCAAAGTGGACTCTGCATTCTCCACCCTCTAATGTCCGATTGGAGGGCAACTGACAATCTGACTGACCACCTCCTTCTGCTATTTTTACCTCAGGTTCGCCTCCTGCCACTAATATTTTTACCCAGGTTTGTATCCTGCGTGATCGTTATCCTCTCAATTTGAAATCGGCGATCACTCTTCCAGAGCCCACCAAATCCGTACTAGTCGTAAAAGGGTCACGTTCAAACCTCCGATACCTTTGCACTAACCTGCTGGGTTGATTTGTTCGGGCGCCATTGTAATGAACCTTGCTGTCCCAACAGGGAATCGAACTCTTGATCTCCGAACTGGCCAACCGACGCTCTACCGTTGAGCTACTGGGACGAAATTGCAAGCTCCTATTGCCAAAGTGGACTCTGTATGTCTTCTTCAAGAAGAACATTGTAGTTCCCTTGCTAAAATCTAAATTATTGGTCTTGTGTAGTATCCTTACAGCGTCCATTTTGAAGAGAAGGCTTGTTACAGTATCTTCATGTTAGACTATAGGCTAACTCATTCGAAGTTCCGTGATTCGATCAGTAGCTGGGACACTTAAATTACTACATTCTCATTAATTGATATCTTATCTTATTTCAGAGTATCAATTCTCATCCATACGTATATCAATAAAGAATATAAATATATAGCAAAATGAGATACTTATTAAATATACTAGTGAGGCCCGCGGGTATTCTGCCAGTAAGTAATTAAAGAAAAATGTTTATACATGATATTATAATAATAAAAGCCAACACTCAATCACTGTTTGCGTAGTCACAACACAAAAGGCGTTATTATATTATTCATTATGGTAAATAAGTTAAAAAGGAGTCCAATATCTGGCTTCGTTTTCAGTATCTTAAGTCACTCAACATAGAACTTCAGAATACTTTTAATTACATATAGATTTCTCAAAATATATAATAACTAATATTAATTTTATCAATAATAAGTTGAAAAATGCACCAATAAATCACTTTTTACAGACATCGGAGTATTTGGTGATTTTAATTTAATTTTTGATATATGAAAAATACAACAGATCTTACCATAATTGCAATCACTGTCTTCGTAGTCACAAAAGGTGTTATTAGATTATCCATTATGTTAAACAAGTTAAAAAGCAGTTCAATATCCAGCTTCGTTTACAGTATGCCATACTCAACGTAGAACTCCAAAGTACAGCTATTTATATATAGATAACTTCTTCTCTATAATGAAGCGTTATAATCTCTAGATCATAATTAGCAGGAAAACGAAAATTCGAAAAATATAATTTGACTCCGTATAACAAATAACATTTAGCAGTTTTTATATGCAAGCGGGAAAAGGGGGATGCGAATTTTCTTCTGGGAGTTTTCTTCATTACACTGTGATACTGTTTTTCTTCTTCTTCTTCGAAAAAAAAAATAAAATAAAAAACTAATAATAATAAAGAAAACGAGGAGAGAGAGATACAGATACAAAATCTTTAGTTCTTGATGGGAGTGTTCTCCATATGACCTTGAAGTGCAATACTAAAACTTGCATATTACGCATTCAACTTCTTAGAATAGAAAAAAGTCGTAGGCGGAAGTAACTGAACAGCACGAAACTCCCAATGGGAGGAGGAGGATGTTTAATACGACGCAGTCATTTTCAATACCAAGATACAGAATTTTTACCAAAAGTATTTTCATTTATAATCCCAAAATGGGCGTTTTAAAGCTTAGAATATTTTTTTTTTCAGTGCAGAAATTAGCATCGGTGGGCAGCTCTTACTACTAGCCGGAAGTTCCGTGAGCTCAGAACTGGCCCACCCATATTGGTGGATAAGTTATAAGATCGCGCTCCCATTGTAGATATCAGCATCCAAGAAGCGGTTTCGATATTTTTAAATCTCGGGGGTGGGATAGCCCAATAGTTAAAGCTCGGGTATTAGACTCGGAGGACCAGAGTTCGATTTCCGGTTCTGCCCAAGCTATTCATGTGTTTACGCGCAGTACGGGCATGTTAAATTTGTGTGTTTGAAATTCCTTCCCAAAGGTTGATGGCAGGGGAAGGAGGCCTTATAAATACGGTCCTTATAAATGTCCCCCCTACTGGGTTCGGTCTAAATTGGGTGGCACTGTCCCGGTAGTCCAAACAGATACTTTACACTTTCAGGTAGGTCCGACGGTCTGGGTCGAAAGAAGGAAAATAAATTTTTAAGTTTTTTTAGAGATGCCAAAAATATACACTATTATCAAGGCAACGGATGCATGTTTTGAATTTTCAATTCTTTTCAGATAACGATTTTGTAACTGTGTACAAAATAGTAAATTTTGCGCCTCAAAGAATATCCCAAAGAATATCCCAAAGAATATCCTAAAGAATATCTTACATCAAAATCAAGAAACAATTATGGAAAATGAAAAAAATTATTAACCACATACATGAGATATGCGGTTAATAATTTCTAATAATAACAATAAGTTTAAAATAAAACATTTTGCGTTTCAAAGAATATCCAAATTCGACAACAAAATAAAGAAATAATTATAGAAAATGATATATATATATATATATATATATATTTATCAAAGTTGTCGTAAACAGTACGACTTTTTCCCCACGTGTTAAATTAGTTCCAAAATCAATTCATGTTGTCACTCCCATGCAAAAGAAGTTCAGAGTTGCCAAAATAGTGTTCATGTCTGATAAGTAATTGTCAAGCGCATAGTATGAGATATGATAGGACATTTAGATACGTGTACTAGGAATAACAATAATTTTAAAATATCAATAGTGATATGTAGCAAATGTGCTTTTTTATAAGATACATTATCATCGTTCAATTTTAAAGAATTTTTAATAAAATAGTACAAGAACTATAGATATTATTCCTTGAAATAATTCTAGTACTTCCTTGAAAAAAAATCAGGCATAAAAAAGTAAGGTGACTATAATTGTATATGATCGCTCATCAAACAGTTTGCTCTTACCAAATGCTAAAATACAACTGCCCATACTACATATATGGAAGTTTTATTTCAGCGTTTGCCCGAGGAAGAAGGCTCATAACGCTCTCGAAACAACAGTCATTAAATTTTATGTCTGCTTTCTTCAAGGAAGTAGTAGGAAATAATATTATGGTGTTTAAATAATGAATATATATTTTATAAGAGTATACTCTAAAAATTTTAAAGAATATGATGTTTATTATAATAATAGATGAACTGTTAAAGTGGTATTACTTATTTATTAAAGATATGTTGTGTATATATTTAAAATTTGCTAGTACACCTAAAACTTTTACAATACTATTTACTAAATTCTATTGAGGCCCGTATGTTATTTAAAAACAGGTTTATTCATGAGCGATCTACTATAATAAAAGATAACACTCAATCACCGTGAGCGTAGCCACAACACAAAAGGAGGTATTATAATATTCATTATAGTAAATATATTGAAAATGAGTCCAATACATATGAGTCTGAAGTTCCAGAATTCGCCATTGTTGTAAATAAGTTGAAAACGAGTCCAATATTCAGCTTCGCTTTCTGTATCTGATGTCATACGCAAAGTAGAACTCTAGAATACTGCTCATTATCTATAGATACTGAGTAATTATACATTTTATTAATATTCTTATGGATTTTAACTTGAATATTGTGATAGTTACTTGATATAACTTATGTGTATTTCAGAAAGCTGAGTAATAATGATATTACGAAGCAAATAAACGAATTTACATGACTTAAATCATATTAATTTGTTAATATTAAACTTACCTTTTTCATCAGATAAATGCATATTATTATGCATATATATATATATATATATATATATATATATATATATATATATATATATATATTATATATATATATTATATATATATATCTGTATATATATATATATATATACATATTATATATATATATATATATATATATATATATATATATATATATATATTATATATATATATTATATATATATATCTGTATATATATATATATATATATACATATTATATATATATATATATATATATATATATATACATATATATATATTAGAGTAATAATTATATGATTTTTTTTAAACCCTTCGTTGTTTTAAATCGTTGTGTAAAAATGTATTAAATTCTGACGCTGATTGTAATTATTGATTGGACGTAAATTTTCAGTAAATTAAAACAAATGCTTTAAAAACATGGGGGATACGCTATATATACCTGCATAATCAATGGAAAACAGCCCTGTATATATTAATTTGAAATGTATGGGAGTCAGTGCCGGACACAGCTCTCCGGATCAGAGGCTTATTATTTGATATTATGTGGAGCGCCGTCAGTATTAGACTGTAATATTAGTATAGCCATGAAATTTTCTGTGTAGATTCACTGTGCAAAAAACATGAATTATATAAGAATTTTACTAAACTGAGTGATTACAGCACAAATTATTCGAAATTGAAGATTTAAATAGCATTGATTTTTTCTAGGCAGAAGCAATTTTAATTATTTGAATGATGGCAATAGTATAGCCTATGCGAGGAAAATAATAGTTTGAGCTATGTTATGAATGTAAATGGGATATTAGCACAAATCAGTCAAATAAACTAATATTTACAGCGCGACTAACTTGTTGCCGATTTAAAAATTGTTTAATAGTAATTTTTAAAAAAATTAACTTGAGAATAAAATCTACAAAAAGATGCATTTTCTTACATTCTGAGGCTGGTTATGACACAAGTGGATTTAAGCAATATGGTGTATGAACGAGTGTGACCCCACATTCAGATATTTTCAGAGATATTTTAACATTTCCCTATTCTCTAAGCAAACACATAGTAAAGAATTTAGTAAAGAACCTTGCTGCTCCAATTGGCTAGCCAATGGTCTACCATTGAGGTACTGAGAAGGAATTGCAAGCTGTTATTGTCGAAGTGAACTCTGGATTCTCCACCTTCTAATGTCAGATTGGCATGCTACTGGCTATCTGGCAGGTCACTTCCTGCTATTTCTATTTCAGGTAAGCCCCCTGATGCTATTTTATCCCCTCAGGTTAACTTCCTGCGTGGTCGTTGACCTTCCGATTTTGAAGTCGGAGCTCAATATACCAGAATCCACTGAATTCGTTCTAGTCGTATTAGGATCACTTTTAAACCTCTGACATTACGGACGGAGATGGGTCCTACAGAGCTTCGAGGACTACTAGGTTTTACTTATTATGTCTATGGTAAAAAACAACCCTGCATATTTTAGTTTTCCACGCTGTAAATTATATAAATTTATTTATTCTTCTTGGTGGATTGTGTTAACATTCCTGGCTATTTTTAGAAGACTGAACATAATGACAAATATTTGACACATAATTGTTACTTTTAATTTTCAATTGATATGCGAATACTTAATGACAAGAAAATGAAACAGAAGCCTTACCTTGTGATGATCTCCGGTTTCAGAGCCTTAGTAAACACGATTTTTCGAGGAATTAATCACCCATTCCATGGAATTCACGATCTGGTTCTAACTTTGGCCTTGTCTCGCCGCTTTCAAACTAGTGCACGAGAGGCGAGGTTTCCAGTTTTCAGACAGGCCCGCGAGTAGGTCAGCGTCGTCACGTGACTCCCAGAGTTCCCTGACGTCATGACAACGAAACACGTGTTGGTGTTTACAGTGAAGGTATGGCTATTGTTTTGTGCTGGTCAGAGGATTTTGAGTTGGTCGGAGGATATATATATAAACAAAGGATTAAATCGCGCAGATTCTGATGAGGTATAGAAATAATTATACAGTAGGAAGTATTTACAAAACTACGTTTCGTAATAGATTTTTACTGAAAAGGAAATGGAATAAAACAATTACTTTAATTACATTTAATTATTGACAAATAATGAAAGAAAGGAAAAAAGCATGATGCTTAAAAATTGCATTACACATACATTTCTAAGATTAATGGAGAAAAATAAATATTTAAAGCGATATATAAAATGTTTAATATTGATTAAACAATACATCGAATAGGAGGGTATGCAGAAATGCACAAACATTATTTATTTAGGATTGTCTATGTGTGAAATATTCCGAAATAAAGATAAATATGTGACATTCACATTTTAATTAAATATTTAATAATAAACACATGTATTTCAAATATTTTCAAATTTTATAAATACGTTATTTCGTTACATATTCGAGATAATATAGAGTAATATCTGCTATCCCATAATTATGGCTACAGGAAGATGGTACTTGAAATTTTCTTATAAAAGTAAATGCTCTAAAAACACGATGTAACATTCGGGGTTGTTACGCCATATTAAACATTTATTTAAAAAATACTGAATTTTTCGGGGTGATTCAATTTTTTTGAGCACGAAAAATATTAATAAGGGAAAAACATATTTGAAGTTTTGTAAAATCATTTCCTAAAACGGCATGAACAACCTTTTGAGGGCATAAAACATTATCTGTAAAGATGTTTTTCAGATTGACATGCAGATTTTATGACGCAATATGAGCAGAAAAACGGTAGTCATTAAATTCTTCCGTTATGAAGTAATTCAACGTGTATGCTTACATGCTTACGTCAATGATTTTTGCTTTGAACCATATGCGTTTTAATGTATAAAACATGTTAGATTATGAATTTAAGATGATTGTTTGTTATTTTTTTATAAAAGGTAAAAAATATTCCATATAAATAAAAAAGTTAAATGTTTTTGAAGTGACAGCTACGTAAATATAACGTATGCTGCAATTATCAAGCTGTAAGTAGTAAGATAGAAATTTCGCTCAGGCAGATATTGGTTCAAAATCACTGACCAAGAACTGAAATAGCATCCAATAAAAGCATAAAAGAAATCTATACATAATCATAAATCTATATATTTCATAATATATAAGTGTATAATATATTCAAATATAGAATATAGTGATCGTCTATATTATACAGGTTGTCCCAAAAAGATTGAAACGCGTTTTAATTCTTTACCTGTTGGAGATAAGTGAGCAATGTAAATTGTCAATGTAATCTTGAGCACTGATCTGCGATTTAAAAAATAACAGAAAAACTGTTTAAATTATTGGTAAAAAAATGGAGGAGTTAAGAGGGAGAATATACAGTCAAACCCTTGTAAAGGAAAAAAGGCAAAAAATTACTGGGAAATGACAGTTAATAAAAAGAAAAAATCGGAAGGAAATAACCGGTTTCGAGAGTTAAATTCACCAATCAAACCACTATTGAGGGTGTCCGAAAAGGATTGAAACGGACTTTAATTCCTTACTTGTTGGAGATAAGTGGGAAATGTAAATTGCAAAAATGTTGAAAGTAAGGTAGAAAATAAGACTACGTTAATGAAATAATCTTCCCATTAATTTTCAAAAAGTTATACTTTTTAAATTTTTATATGATCCCTTAGCCAAATTTGGTCAATCAGAAAATTTTTATTTTTAATGAACAAGATCATTTAAAAAAAAAAGAATCTGTATCTTTAAAATTGAGCGAGTTATATTTAATTAAAAATTGAACATTGTGAATGGGGACCCTATATCAAATTAGAAACGTGAATTTGTGACATATCACAGAAAAGATCAATACATGCGTATTTTAATTATGTGCCCCAACAGCGTAGTGAGTACCAGTGCTTTATAGGATCTCTGTCTGTGTAATGCTTTATTTAGATGCATTTGTGATAAAAAGTTTTTACACATATTAACGCATTTTTGACCTAAACAATTTCCATCGTCAATTTGTTTATGATCCCTATTTTCACTGATGAAACAGCCTATCATCATGGTACGGAAAAGTGGCATAAATCACATTTTTTCCTTTAGCATAATTTAGTTAATTTAAAGATACAGATATGCGGGTTTTTTAATGATCTTGTTGCATTAAAAATAAAATTTTCTGATTGATCAAATTGCTCTTAGAGGGTCGTATAAAAATTTAAAAAGTGTAACTTTTTGAAAATTAATGGGGAGACTATTTCCTTAACATAGTATTATTTTCTACCTTACTTTCAACATTTTTGCAATTTACATTGCCCACTTATCTCCAACGGGTAAAGAATTAAAGCTCGTTGCAATCTTTTTGAGACACCTTGTATAAGCCTATTTCATACTATATAAGCCCTTCCAGGTAATCGACTACGTAGGGTTGAAATTGTCAGTTCCCATAGAAGTTTGCGAAATTGTGGCTTATAGCAAGTTTCTTGCTAATATCAGTTGATATCAGTTATCAACTGATATCAACTGATTTGCAGATATCAGTTATTCCATGCAGACATCAGTTATTCCATTCCGACGAGTGCAGTATTTTGAGTGTTATTTTAAGCATTTAGCTTTTAAATTTCGCCTTTATAGGACACTCTATAATCCTTTATAAAAATGTCGAAATCTGGTGCATAGATGTATATGATAAAACAACATTTTAATAATGATCGTCTCAAGTGGTGTGACATGGTCTGATTTATTATATTTTTATGCTTTTTAAAATATTTTTTTAATAAGCTCGCAACTGGTCCATGGATATTGGTATGTGCATTGGGAGTGTTTCTTTAAATAAGCTGGAATAAAGATGAGAAAATATTTTTCATAAGTTAACAAACAGCTGAGGAAAAATATCTTCTAAATAATTAACTAAAATTTCTTAAACATAGCAAATTTGTATTAATAATAAAAGATGACATTTCAGGGGTGAACTTGTACGACTCATTAAAGAGCGAGTGGAAAGAAATGGACGCATAATCTCACGATCCCTGTTTTTGTTTTTCAATGAAAAGAAGAATCCCAATCGTGATTAACATTTAAGGAAGCACTTAAAATTATAAAACTTTTTGAAAAAACATCGTGTGCAAATAATCTTTGCTCTCTCATAATTTCATTTTCGCTGTTTTGTAAAAATGACACTGTGAAATTCCAAATATTTTTGGTTTAATACGTTTATCGTTTACTAGAATAGATTACGTAGAGTTATTGCGGTCTTATAGGCTCGCTGTGTAAATAAAAATGAAGGTAATCCCCACAAAAATTCCAAATCGCCCTTTTTGATTAAAAAAAAATAAAAAATAAATAAAACCTTTCGTTTCGATCCAAATTCTCCAGTTAGAACATATATGTAGTCACACTCAACTACTTGCCTCGATTTTCATAAACGTTCACTTCTCTCCATAGCAACAGCGCCTAGCACACCGGAGAAAGAACGGAATCGAAAATTTAAATTTTTAAGTTGAAAATTAACAGAAAATCAGGAAGTAAAATAATTAAAAAAAAACATTTTTAGAAAACGAAAATATGCACAGATATCTTTTCCAAACTAACCTTTGTGCTAATTTCTCTTTTTCAGATGCGGCGAAATAAAATGAAACAATAAAACATGCACATCTAGAAGTCTTTAAAAATAGAATAAATAAATAACAACGAATTGTCGTTACGGGTTCGGTTCATATATCGTGAGAAAGAAAAAACTTTCTTTGATCTTTCTGATGATGTCAAGCTGGAAACTCTATGATAATATTTCGATCGCTGAGGCACCAATTTAGGTGAAAATTATTCAAAATAGTGCTTCAACATTAAAAATCTGATGTGGGCAGCACATGACTTTCCCTGCTGACTCATTTTCACGGTCTCTTTATTTCTTTAATAATTCCTTGAGTTTGATTGCACAAATTAACACCCATAATTATTTAATATTACACTGAATTTGAACTTCTAATTCAATTTTCGTTCTCATTTGGTAACTGGACTTATTTTCAAAGGTGGCGTAGCGAAAATGCAAACAAACTAAAATATCTCGTGAACTGCTAGTCCTAGTGTAATGGGGTTGGTCTTATTCTTTTTATCTTTTTTTTTTTATCTTTTTATCTTTTTATTCTTTTTATTCTTTTTATCGTTAAATAAAAATTACGTATAAAACAAGCATTTAAGTGATATATTTGAGCATACGTAGTTTTTATTTTAGATTTTGACAATTTTTTCGGACCATTTCGCAAAAAAAGACAGTTTATTTTTTTCCGAATCATACCAAAATCTAATCAGTACCAAGATAAACCACAAGTGACTTATCTACCACATTTTGTAAAATTTGAACTATTAGTTTTTCAGCTAGAGTGGACACAAGCAATTTTTTGCGGGCCATTTTGAAAAAGAGACGTTTTTTTATCCCGAATCGTACCAAGAACTAATCAGCACCAGCGTTACACCCAAGTGACTTACTTACTAAATTTTATGACATTAGGTTCATTAGTTTTTGAGTTAGAGTGGATACATACATTGAACACACAGACACATGAACAGACAGACAAACAGACAAACAGACACACACACACAGAAGTCATGCTAAAATAGTTTTTTTGCAATCTAAAGGTTTCAAAACGTGTAGATCCGTCGAAAACTCGAGTTGCGATTTTCGCCATGATTCCATTACTTTCTCTATACATTACCATGGATTGCATGGAAAATAAAAAGCTAAAAAATTAATTTGAATTTAGAAAGAAATCTAACCGAGATGCATTGCTTGGGGATCCGAAGTACCTCTGTAGCAAATTTCACCCCTGTTTGACTCTTAAATTTTGCGCTACAGATGACATACACAGAAATGGAAACAAACAAAAGAATGGTTGAAAAAATATCAAAAGGGTTTGTGATAAGTTTCAGCAGGACAGCAACTGTTTTTTAGGTCCAGGGATACCTTGCTAAAGGGTCGTACTCTAGAACTGAAAATATAGCTCCTGCCTTGCGTCAACTTAGTGCAAACCATTTTTAGATTTCATGACTATTTTGGAAGGAAGTTTTTGTTTCTGTATATGGGATTTTTTTTTTACCATAAAGTGGTGTTTCTGAGAGAATTCATTACTTTTCTTAAAAAATATTTATCAGGATGATTATGTAACAATGATATAGAAGTTCAACAATGACATTGCAATTTTACTTTACTAACAACCATTCATTTGTTTATGTTTTTATTTACATTCGAAATCAAATTTTTTTCAAGTTTCGAAAGAATAGTGTGTACCACAAACCAGAACACACAATATGAACTATTTTTGAATAAAATCGATTCATTGCATTTACAGGTAAGTTAGAAAAACTTCCGGTTTAGACGATTTATCTGATTGAGGCAAAGTTTGTTTCACTGTGGGAAGTTAGCAGTTGAACAGGAGACTTAGTTTTACCATAAGCCGCTTTCCATTGATTCTTTCTAAAAATATACTAAGCCCAATATTTAAATTTTGTCAAACTTGTCTTCAAGATAGAAGATTTAGCATTCACACAAAGGCTCTTCGAATTTTTTTTTCGTAAACTAGCTATTTAGTTGGAAAATATCGAACAAATCAACCTCGTAATGATCGCGAACATGCCATTTTATCTTATTTAAATATCAATATTCAAAGCCCATTCACTATTCTTTTTCATAACCAGGCCGTCCGGCTCATCTGAGAGATTGGAGCAACAAGATGGAAGACCGGTAGAAGACTACCTCCCAGTCCTCAGGAGGCTGAAGAGGAAGCCCGAACAGTTGGGTTGTTGTTTATTGAAATGTAGAACATTACGATCGAAGATATATATATATATATATATATATATAGATAAAACATTGTTCACACAAAGTTTAACAAATATAAAATGAATATAATGACTGTAATGAATATAATACATTCAAATAAGTTTGGGTATCAAATATACTAGTAAGTTATGCAAAAATACATAATAAAAATAATGGCAACGATCTTAAATAAAATTAGGGATAAAATTATAAACTTTGGGTAAAATGCAAACAGATTACTAACAGTAAAAAGACACCTAAAGATATCAGCTAACAATTTACGTTATTTGGTCAGAAATTTCAAACGCGTTATATATATACAAGTCTTAATATAATTCAATATTGTCAATGTGTAGCATCTAAATGCAAGATTGGGGCTACTGTGCCTGAAATACTGTGCTCCTTGTTCAATGTCAGGAATAGAGCTGGAGTGCAATCAATAATATGCTTCTGTCATTTTGATGCTAATTATAATGAATGTGTGACTGAACAATATGGAACATGAATGTATGAGAAAGTGTAGTGGAGTCTCTCACTCAGGATAATTTCTTTTTTAAATCCTTAAAAGATTAATTGTATACTTTAAAGCTTTATGGATTATATTATCCCATTGATGGCACATTTGTTAAAAAACAATTTGAATTCGTGTTTTTATAAATCCGTGTCAAAATCAGAAGAACATTTTTCATAAAGTGAACATTAATACTTACGTGACGGTAAATAGTTAGAGATACTTTTTAAAACTAAAAATATTTTATGAACGTATTTAATTAACTTTGATGTAAAAAACAAATAAATATATGTTTTTTCATTTGTTTTCTTTCCACAAAGTTTAAGTGGCAGTGAATCAGTAAAAACCTAAAAAATCTAATGAATGAACTAAACTTAATGATAGTTGATGATAACATGAGAGTTTAAAATGAGTAATGCATTTTTAAGTTTTTATTTTCTAGGATTATTCCAAGTACTTTTAAAAATCAGTTCATTTTGCATTATATATCATATTCTGATAATCAGTCTATATTCCCATTCTAACTTCTTATAATCCTGTAATCAGTTTGTATTGTCATTCATTATTTCCCGTATTTTTTATAATGAGTTTGCATAGTCAATCATTATTTTCAGTGTTTCTCATAATCAGTTTATATTGCCTTTCTTTATTTCAGTGTCCCGGATAATCAGTTTATATTGCTATTTATTCACTGTACTTTTTGTAATCAGTCTGTATTGTCATTCATTATTTTCAGTATCCCTTATAATCAGTTTATATTGTTATTCACCATTTCTCATACACATTATATCAATTTTTATATTGTCATTCATTATTTCTAGTATTCTTTTTTACAGTTTATATTACCATTCCTTAGTTCCGTATTCCTTATAATATTCATATATTGTTAATATTATTTCCAGTGTGCCTTAGGATCAATTTATATTATCATTCATTACTTCTCATATTTCTTATAATCAATTTATATTATCATTCATTACTTCTCATATTTCTTATAATCAACTTATATTGCCATTCATTATTTCCAGTATTCCTTATAATCAGTTCATTACTATTTTTATAATTACTTCTTTTTTTGACCAAGTTATATTGTCACTGGCTTTAATTAATCTTTTCAACGCAAACAGAATTTTCGACAATTTTTGATTTTATGTGTAATTTTAATTTGACTCAAAATTAAAATTAATGTTAATCAAATTGACAACCATAAACATCGTTGAAATATAATTTTTTTTTTTGAAAAATTCAAATAAAGTCAAATTTTATATACTGTCCACATACAAGTATATTTTTTCTATCTTTTTCATATTTAGACATTGCAAGAAAAGTACCTTTAAAATGTTATGTAATTATGAGCACTTAGAAGACATTTAAGGTAAAATATATGAAAATATATGAATATGTTCTCCTTTTCCCCTATTTTCCTGTGTTATTTTTATTCACTGAAATGGGGTTTAATCATGTAATTGTAAAAAATAATATATATACTCAATACTTAAAGCTATATGGAAGTTCAGGTTGCCAATTCAAAAATGAAGTTTATTAATAACTTCATTTTTAATTGGCGCGAGTTTTGCTGACGTCAAGTTGAAAACATGTTAAAAAAATTTTATTCTGAGAAAAGGACTTGCTTAATTATATTGGAAAACATTGCGTTCGTTTTCTTCCAAAAAATGACATAAAATTATGATTTCTTTAAAATAAATTTATTTTTTCAATAAAACGTTCCGATGTTTATTAGCCAGTTCAAAAAATCTGATGTGGACAGCACATGACTTTCCCTGCAAACTCAAATTCATTTTTTTATTTCATTAATAATTCACTAAATTAAGTTTAAATGCACAAAATAACACTAAATTTGCACTGTTAATTCAATTTTCGTTTTTATTTGGTAATTGGACATTTTCCAAAGGCGGCTTAACAAAAAAACGAAAACTCTTCTTCGGCGATTCTTGCAGGCTATTTCGTAGAAAAAGGCATTCTTTCCCGAATAGTACCAAAATCTAATCAGCACCAGAGTATCTCATAAGTAACTTATCTACCAAATTTTGTGAAATTTGGTCAATTAGCATTACAGCTAGAATAGACGCATGTGACTTTTGAGGGCCATTTCGCAAAAAGAGGCGGGTTCTTTTCTCCAAATCGTACCAAAAACTAATCAGCACCAGGGACACACCCAAGTGACTTACGAAATTTTATTAATTATGATTCGTTAGTTTTTAAGTTAGAGTGGATACATATATTGCTCAAGACAGACAGACAAACTAAAAACAGTTTTTTTGTGTTTTGCAAGTCCCAATACATGTAGATCCGTTAAAAACTCGAGTTGCGATTTTCGGCATGATTCCAATACTTTCCCTATACATTACCATGTATTGATGGGAAAATAAAAATCTGATGTGGGCAGCACATGACTTTCGCTGTAGACTCATATCCATGTTCTTTTTATTTCTTCAATATTTCATTATATTGAGTTTAATAGCATAAACTAACATCCATAATCATTTAAAATTACACTGAATTTGCACTATTAATTCAATTTTTGTTCTCATTTGGTAACTGGGCTTAATTTTAAAGGCGGTGTAGCGAAAATGGTAGAAAACTAAAATATCTCGAGAACGGCTAGTCTTAGGGTAATGGGGTTGTTATTATTCTTTTCATCATTAAAAATTACGTATAATACAAGTATATAAGTGATATATTTGAGCATACGTAGTTTTTATTTTAGATTTTGACGATTTTTGCCAGCTATTTCGCAAGAAAAGTATCGTATTTTTTTTTCGAATCGTACCAAAATCTAATCAGCACCAGGGTAACCCACAAATTACTTATCTGCCAAATTTTGTACAGTTTAATTTATAGTTTTTCAGCTAGAGTGGATACAGGCAATTTTTGAGGGTCATTTTGTAAAGAAAAAAGCGTGTTCTTTTATCCCGAATTGTACCCAAAACTAATCAGCAATAGGGTCACACACAAGTGACTTACCTACCACATTTTATGAAATTTGGTCCATTAGTTTTTGAGTTAGAGTGGATACATACATTGAATAGACAGATAGATACACACAAAGCCGTCATGTTAGAAATATATTTTTAGTATTCTAGAGATCCCAAAAAGTGTAGATCCGTCGAAAACTCAAGTTGCGATTTTCGGAACGATTCCAATATTTTGCTTATACATTACCATGTATTGCAGAGAAAATTAAAATAAAAGTATCTCTATTACTTTCTCTGCAATACATGGTAATGTATAGGGAAAGTATTGAAATCTTGCGGAAAATCGCACCTCGAGTTTTCGACGAATCTACATATTTTGGGACCTGCAGAACACAAAAACTATTTTTAGTGTATCTGTCTGTCTGAGCAATTTATGTAACCCCTCTAATTGAATAACTAATTAATCGAATTTCATAAAAGTTGGTTGGTAAGTTTTTTGGGGGTGCCGCTGGTGCTTATTAGATTTTGTACTATTCGGAAGAAACGAACTTGCCTTTTCTTGCAAAAATTGTTAAACCTAAAAATTAAATACTTTCCGCTAAGTCACCTTCGAAAATAAGCAGTTACCAAATGAAAACGAAAATTGAATCAAAATTGCAAATTCAGTGTCATTTAAAATAATTATGGCTGTTATTTTGTGCAATTAAACTCAATTTAATGAATTATTGACGAAATATAGACAGCGTGAATATGGGTCCGCTGGGAAAGTTATGTGCTGTCCACATCAGATTTTTTTGTATATGTACGAAAATCAAATCTTACGCAGGAAAATGCATAGTATCTGATTGCCACATTTGATAAAAATTGGATGTGCAATGTATGTATCCACTCTCACTCAAAAACTAATCAACTAAATTTCATAAAATTTTTTAGTAAGTCACTTGTAGGAGACCCTTGTGCTGATTAGATTTTGGTGCGGTTCGGAATAAAAGAACCCGCCTTTTTTGTGCAATGGTCCGAAAAAATCTCATGTAACCACTTTAACTTGAAAATGAATTGACTAAATTTTACAAAAGACCGAATTTCTCAAAATTCGGTAGATTAGTCACGTGTAGGGTACCCTGGTGCTGATTAGATATTGATACAATTTGAAAAAGAATAACCTGCTTTTTTTTACGAAATGGCCCGCAAAAATCGCCAAAATTTAAAATAAAAGACTACGTATGCTTAAATGTATCCATTAAATACTTGTTTCATACGTTATGTTTGACGAAAAGCGAATAAAATGAACTCTATTTCTCTAGATCTAACTTTTCTTGAGATATTTGAGTTTTTCACATTAGTTACGGCGCCTTTGAAAAAATATACAGTTACCAAACAAAAACAGAAACTGAATTAAAAGTGAAAATTGAATTTTGTTGTGTACAATTTAACTCAATTTAATGAATTATTAAAGAAATAAAGAGAAAATGTATTTGAGTCTGCGGAGAAAGTCATGTACTGCCCACATCAGATTTGTACTTGTTTTCCTACACATGGTAATGTACAGGAAAAGTACTGAAATCATGGAGAAAAACGCAAGTCGAGTTTTTGACTGATCTACGCAGTTTTTGGGATCTGTAGAAAACGAAAAAACTATTTTTAGCGTGACTTCTGCGTGTGTGTGTCTGTCTGTCTGTCTGTGCAATTTATGTATCCACTCAAAAACAAATGGATCAAATTTCATAAAATTCGGTAAGTCACTTGGGTATGACCCAGATGCTGATTTATTTTTGGTGCTATTCGGGATAAAAGAACCCGTCTTTTTTGCTAAATGGCCCGCAAAAATTGCATGCATCCACGCTTGCTGCAAAACTGTTTTACAAAATTTCGTAGATAAGTCACTTGTGGGTTACCCTGGTGCTGATTAGATTTTGGTAGGATTCGAAAAACAATAACATGCCTTTTTTGCGAAATGACTCACAAAAATCGTTAAATCTAAAAATAAAAGACTACGTATGTTCAAATATATAAATTACATGCTTGTTTTATACGTAATTTTTAACTATGAAAAGAATGAGAACCACCTCATTACACTAGGACTGGCCGTTCTCGAGATATTATAGTTTTTTTCGCATTTTCGCTACGCCACCTATGAAAATAAATCCAGCTCCAAATGAAAACGAAAATTGAATTAAAAGTACAAATTCAGTGTAATTTTAAGTGATTATGTTTGTCATTTTGCGCAATTAAACTCAATATAATGAATTATTGAAGAAATAAAGAGAACGTGTATATTAGTCTGCAGTGGAAGTCATGTTCTGCCTACGTCTGATTTTTTATACATAAATATCGTTTTTTAACGTTCTTTTTATTTATTTCGCTTTAGGTCAAGTTGTTGAAAAAAATTCGCAGCTACAAACTCTCAGGTCCAAATTTCAAATCCATCCAAATCCGAGAATCATATTATTTTCCTTACAATACATGGTAATGTATAGGGATAGTATTGGTTTCGTGTCGAAAAACGCGACTCGAGTTTTCGATGAATCTACACGTCTCAAATACTGTAAAACCCTAAACAATTATTTTTAGCTTGACGTCTGTGTGTGTCTCCGTGTGTGTGTGTGTCTGTCTGTGCAATATCTTTATCCACTCTCACTCAAAAACTAATGGGACAAATTTTATAAAATTTTATAGGTAAGTCTCTTGCAGTTTACCCTGATGCTGATTAGATTTTGGTACGTTTCAGAATAAAAAACTTGCATATTTTTGCGAAATGGCCCCTCAAAAATCGCATGTACGAGTATTCACTCTAGTTAAAAAAACTAAATGTCCAAATTTCGCAAAATTTGGAAAATAAGTCACTTGTGAGTTTCTGTGGTGCTGATTAGATTTTGGCGCAATTCGCAATAAAAGAACCTGCCTTTTTTATGAAACGAACAGCAAAATTCTTCAAAATCTAAAATAAAAGTCTACGTATACTTAAATGTATAAATTATATGCTTGTTTTATAGGTAATTTTTGAAAATGAAAATAATAAGACTAATCCCATTATTCGAGGACCGTTCTCGAGATATTTTGGTGCTTTTCCATTTTTGCTACGCCGCCTTTGAAATTACGGCCAGTTACCAAATGAAAACGAGAACTGAATTAAAAGTGCAAATTCTGGGTGATTTTAAATAATTATGCGTGTTATTTTGTGAAATTCAATTCAATTTAATGAATTATTAAAGAAATAAAGAGAAAATAAATTTGAGTGTGTAGAGAAAGTAATTCGCTGCCCACACCAGATTTTTTTTTTCAATTCACAAAAATACTTTCCTTAGATTGTAGGGAAATAATAATTATTTAACTATCATCTATCATAAATTAAATCTCGTTAAAGTAACTACTACTTTTAAACAAATAAAACCATTGAAAACTTCGACTTCGTATTTTAAATATAGTAGCCACGAAATTCTATTATCCCAGAATATTCTTTTCCATCGTAGAGAAAATATAACAGCCACTCTGAGATTCTGTTTTAACCGTCGCCGTCAAAGCACGAAAATGAGAGAAAAAAAATGGTATTATGACATTAACTCGAAACTTCAAGGACAATGACACAAACGGGGCTAAAAAACAATAACAATAAACAATGAAATTGACCATTAATGTCCAAAAAGAGGGAAATGTGTCTGTAAATCTTAGACATTGTTAGTGGCCCTTGTCTAATCAAGTTTTTTTCTCTAAGAAAATGATTTTTTCCCCTAGTATTATCACAAAAGAATAAAATAATGGATGTATAATGAGTTCTGGAAGTGGTATTATTTTGAATCAACTTCCTGTTGGTTATTTTCTTCTTCGTTCATCGAGTAAAGTAATTCAAAGTACATTTTAACCTGACCAGAGTAATGTAGCACTTAGCCTAGGGAACCCAACCAAGAAAACACGATATTGGTTACGACTGTACATCCGGTGATGGAAATTTCAATCCTGATTTTACTAGTTGTTAAAATAAGCATACGTAGATTATTGTAGATCAACTATGCCCGAGAAAACGTCTCTCACTCTTTTTGTCTCAATATGAAATTCTGAAAAATTCTGTGAAACAGCACCCCTCCTCCCCCTTAAACATTCGATAAAATCTGAACAAAATAAAAAAAAAAGTCGTCGTTAAATAAAATAAATTTATTAAGCCTTTGGTTTTTTTAACAGAGAATTTCCCGTAGCATTTGAGAGGACGGATCGACGCTATTTTAATTGTTTTTTTTTAGCAGAAAATTCCCAGTAAAAATCAAATTTATAATATTTCGAGAATGACACGTGATAATTCTTAAAAATATTTTCAATTCATTTTTTGTTAAAATCTCTTAAAATGGATTCGAGCACTGGATTGATGCTACAGATTATATTTAATTTTCGTATGATTTTTTTAAAAATTTAATTAAAAAATATAAAATGTCCTTTTAATGATACACGCTAGCGTCTTATAAATGTTTCCTTATAACGTTAATTGAAACGCGTTAAACATGCGTTAATTGCGCTTCAAAATAAAAGGAAATTGCACATAAAATGACGATTTGTCTTAATAAATTTACTAAATTATTTTTTCTTTCTCACTATATTGTATAAAAAAATATTGTCTTCTCAAAATTTTTTTAATGTGAGATTTTGTCGAAGAAACTTGTTTTAAGACATGAATTCCTGAAATCATTTTGATAACTTTTGAAAGATGACAGTTTGCTTTATTGTTTGTTTGTGTGTGTGTGTGTGTATGTGTATGTGAGGTGTAGACACGGAAACTCAACTCTATAACTGTGGTAACTAACATTAGCTGGGGCTACTAAACTATGCTCCTGTCGAAAAAGGCACCACTGAAAACGTGACAGCTTTAAAAAGGTGACAACTAACTGACACATTTGCAGTTAGTTTAAAGGGGAATAATATCATTTAGGTGACGTTAGCTCGCGCTCAGTGTATTGGACGTTTTTGATTTAAATTCGAGAAAAAAGTATCAAATATGTTTATTATAATCAAATGAGAAAAATGTTTGTAACTAATTAGAGCATTTAGCCTCACTATTATGGCTTGGAGAGGTGTGATATCGAAGAATAAAGCAATGTTCAATAAAATTTGGTATGCTTAATTGATTTCGACCAGAAACCTATTCATTTCCAGTGGAGGGGTGTTTTAAGAAAATTGTAATTTGCGTTAGTGTTTGTCTAAATTTGTTAAACTGTCGAGAAAGGCATAAATTAATAAATAAAAATTTTTCATAGATTTAATGGAATTGTCGGTATTACCGGATTGTCATAAAATGATCGAAGACGTTCCAAGTTCTTAAAATCCTTGAATAAGGGTACATTCTACTTTTGAAATCTCGATATATATTTTTGTTATTAAAAATAGGTCTTGTAATTTCTAAATATTTTAATATGACTATTATTTCTGTATGTCAATTATTTTCCTAGGTTTATAAAAAACATCATTACATCTATCCGCAGATTAGTATTAAAAGTTTATACTTTTTCATTTTCTAATGTTTTTTCCAAAACGTAGATGTTTGAGTTTGTGTAAGTTTGATCGAGAACTGTTGGATGTATTCTTATGAAATTTTGTTTATTTTATAATAACAGATATAGTGAAACTAGAATTAAATCTGTAACTTATATAAAACCAATATTATCAGAAAAAAAGATAAATATTCGGAAAAATTAAATCAAAATTATTAAGAATATTTTACATCATTAAAAATTAAAATAATCCAACAATCCTAGTTCACAATAGTATTAAGAATGCTTTAATAAAATCTATAAATAGTTTGATTATATTTATATGAAGATTGATTTGATTATATTTATATACATTTTATACTTATATAAAGTTAAGATAATGCACACGCAAGAATTTACTGTAGTAAAAAAAAGAGTAAAAGTTTATGTATTATTAAGAATTTACTTAGATAATAAGAACTTGCAATCCTGTCCCGGTAGCTGTGCAAATATGTCAATGGTCTGAAAATGATCCTAGTATGACTAGCACGAATTCAGTGGACTCTGTTATATTGAGCGCCGATTTCAAATCGGAGGACAACGACCACGCTAGCCTGGAGGATAAAAATGCAAAAGACACTAACCTAGGGTAAACATAACAGCAGAAGTGAGGGTAAAAATAGCAGCATGAGACAAAGTTGGGTGTAAAAATAGCAGGATGTGGTTAGTCAGATGGTCAATTTTCACGTCAATTTGACATTAGAAGGTGGATAATGCAAAGTTCACTTCGGCAATAAGAGCGTGTAAATTCGTCCCAGTAGCTCAACGGTAGAGCGCCGGCTGACCAGTATGAATATTCATGGTTCGATTCCCGGTTGGAGCAGCAAGGTTCTTTACAACTATATCTCGATTTTTACTTACATTTTTATTTGTATTTTAAAATATATTCTTAGGATTGCCTGTTCTAAAAATGTCATGCCCATAACGTCAAAAGATTTTGTTTAAAAATTTGAAGTTGTTGATTTTGTTGATTGTTGCATATTCATTTAATTGCTTTGAACTCTTAGAAAATGAATCATGCATAAACTTCAGACGATTCGCAGTAAGCAATATCACCAACAAGTTACACGTAAATACATGAGAATGAAGCATAACGTTGATACCTCTGATCTTTGGGTCCAACTTTAAAAAAAAAAAATCAACATGATAATAGGTGTACCAGATTCTCCTCTGACTACTAATGTTCGTCAAAGATGCGTTCCAAGGAGGTTCAGCAGATGGAAATCAGAGTTAGGCGCACTGAGTAACAATATGAGGCAAAAGATAGGGGTCAGCAGCTACATAAATATTTGCGGAGGTTCTCACATACAAATGAGCAACGGTAAAAGAGGGTCAGTTGGTCTTCCCGTAGGTAGTAAAGATGCTACAAGCGGATTCAGTTTAGTTGTCATGGGAACAAAAACCCACACTTTGGCTTGGAAGTTTGGTTTTATATTTGTTTGGATTTTTACTTGTCAGTTCTATCTACACTTGCACATATAAGTGTATGTGGATTATTTATAATGATGTATACTTTTTATAAATCGCTTAAACTACAACTCAATAGGAAATTGATGCATGAAAGCTTCGTTAGATATACTGGATCTAACAAATTTATTGTTGCATCTGGTTTTGATAAAAAAGTATTTTATTCATCAGTATTTCATCAGTATTTTATTCATCAGTATTTTATCATTTTATATATCAGTAATCAATAATACCTCGTTGCTATCGTAGTAATGAAATTTTTCTTTAATTTTTTAATTAATTTTGCTTTAATATACTATTTTCTAGATGAGACTGCATTATTTTCTCGAAAAATTGCGGATTCGATATTTTGACGGATAAGCACGGTTTTGAAACCTTCTGAACACATTTCGAACGCTTTTATAATTATGTCCAACTGTGTGTGTGTGTGTGTGTATGTATGTGTGTATGTCCGTGTGTGTTGTGTGTATGTGTGTGTGTGTTGTGTGTGCGTATGTGTATGTGTGTGTACGTGTGTGCGTGTGTGTATGTGTGTGTGTGCGTGTGTGCGTGTGTGTATGTGGGTGTAAGTGCGTGCATGCATGTGTGTGTGCGTGCATATGTGTGTGCGTGTGTGTATGAGTCTGTGTATAAGTGCAAGAATTCAATAACTCAAGAACGAATGCACTTACCGATATCAAATTTTTATGTGCAGATGCAATGCGTTAAAATCTGGAACTAAATAGTATTTTTAGCAATTTAGATTGATAATATGAACTATGCTATTAATGTTAATCATACCAAAGTGTTTTTATGAATACAAATAAGGTAAATACAGAATCTAAATGCGTTGCTAATTTGTTATGCACACCAGAAAAAAGGAAATTTTAAAGAATTTAAAAGAAGAAAAGGATTACTGAAGTGCTAAATCTGTAAGATATACTCTTCTTTTAAAATGTAAATAAATTTTTAGTTTGTAAACAGCATAAAAATGTTGAATAAAAATATCAACCGGTTTCGAATGAAAAATAGAGCATTCTTCAGACAGAGCAACAGTGCCAACGAAAGTAAGTCCGCGTCTGCCAAAAAATAGTTGTATAGTTGTATCATGTGAATACGGGAAGTTATTGTTGCCAACGAAAGTTTCGAAAAAATAAAGTGAAAGTAAAAACAAGGGAGGATGAAAAACCTTAAATAGAATTAAAATCTTCCCCAGTGAACAAAACCATGAATGATCACAGACGTGCCAGTTTACCCCCTATGATTAGATTAGGGGATCAACCGGTTTCGATTTAAGCATGAGTAAAAATATCAACTTACACAAACATCAATGCAGTATATTTTTTTTCGTAAAAATACTAGTGAAAATGAAACAATCGGTTTCAGAAGTTATATAGGCTATCTTCATCAAAACAAAGTGCTGTAAAACTACTAGTCGATAAACATCAGAAATAGAAATATAATTGAAAGCATACAACGAGTTCGGAAGACTACATGAGCCGCCAATTCATCAACAAATTAAATTGGTTTTCGACCAAAACAATTAAAAACAACTTGCAGACTTGCGCAGAATAGGACACAAAAGAAGAAAGTAACCGATTTTGAAAGCAACATTAAAATTTTAAAGCAGAACTTCACCAAAAAATTAAAATAACTTATAAAATAACTTGATTTGAAACTGGTTGATATTTTATTCAATTTATGCTTTCATTTGTTTTAGTATCTTTCTATTAGCAGTTGCAGCGAAAATATTGTTTATTTCTATCTTTTCATTCTAATAACAATTTTAATTCAAGTTGTGAAGTGCGTAGCTGGATTCTTAAACGCTTTCTAAATTTTGTAACATAACTACGAATTTTGGTTTTACTCCAAAGTAGCTTTACGGTTAAGGGAAACACACAGACTAAGTAATGCAATCTAAAACATTTATTCACAACACATAACTCATACAGCAGCTGGCTGTAAAATTTAAGAGGTCTGTATATAAAACAGACAAGAGATTGGACAAGTCCTTATAGTGACTGGAAGTGTAGTAGTGACTGAGAGTGCAGTAGTGACTGAAAGTGTAGACCATATAGTAGTAAACCCGGTGCTTGGTGATAACATAAACGTTGTAATACTTGTAATAATAGAATACGGACGGAATATTTTTACACAATTCATCAACGGACGCCTGTATACGTTAGAAGGGCACTCTTGTGGTCTAGATTCTTTTCTCCTCAATTATACACACCTCGGCTAGTATGCACCTTGATAGACGATTGGTCCGATGCAGCTTAAAAGTACGAATTGGCAAATATGGCGAACTCAAAACTAATACACACCCTTTTTCCTTAGGCCCGGGTTCGATTCCAGCCACTGCCAAAACTGCCGCCGTGTTCATGCGGAGTACGATCACGTTAAACATGTGGGTCCGAAAGTCCTTCCGAGAGGTTGGTGGTAGGGGAAGGAGGGTACGGTCCCTGTGGATGCCTCCCCCACTGGGTTCCGGTCTAAATTGGGTGGCACTTCCCGGCCGTCCAAACGGTTACCTTACACCTTTCTGGTAGGTCGGACGGTCTGGGTTTCAACAACAACAACACCCTTTTTCTTCTTCCTAGATACTCTAAGTCCTCTGGACGAGTCGGAC
The DNA here is from genome assembly GCA_951213105.1 of Amaurobius ferox. Classification (NCBI taxonomy): domain Eukaryota; kingdom Metazoa; phylum Arthropoda; class Arachnida; order Araneae; family Amaurobiidae; genus Amaurobius; species Amaurobius ferox. The sequence goes on along the minus strand of OX578145.1, from coordinate 19,781,542 downwards.
GGCCTGGGGCTTTCACACCCTTTTTCTTCCGTCCGCCCACTTTGCTGCTCTATGTCCAAGGATGAGCCGGATGGTCTGGGCTTTCGACACCCTTTTTCTTATACATACCCTCTTTCTTGGGCGCGGTAGCCCAGTGGTTAGCTCGCGGGAGTTGCACTCTGTAGGTCCCGGTTCGATTTCTGCCGCTGCCAAAACTGCCGCTGTATTCAAGCGGAGTACGATCACGTTAAACATGTGGGCCCGTATGCCCTTCCGAGAGGTTGGTGGTAGGGGAAGGAGGGTACGGTCCCTGTGGATGCCTCTCCCACTGGGTTCCGGTCTAAATTGGTTGGCACTTCCCTGCCGTCCAAACTGTTACCTTACATCTTTCTGGTAGGTCGGACGGTCTGGGTCTCAACAACAACAACACCCTCTTTTTTTTACGAACCGAAACTTTATTCTGTTCCACTGGATCGCAGAAATTGCTAGCTTGGATCAGGATTGATGTACATAACCGAACCAGTAAGAAGTTGTTAATTCAATGTAAATCATAACTCTCTCTCTTATAGCGTAAACTGAGTGAAATCATAGCCAAAAGTTATATACAAAGTGTGGACACTGTGGAATATGAATGCATGAGAAAGCTGACACTCACACCCCAGACATTTTTAAATTGTAACATTTGAGAGAAAGCTAAAGTTAATATAAATGTAATTTTTGTAATTTTAATACTGATTATGACACAAACAACCCTGACAGCATTTTTTCAGAGTGACGTAACATTTACGCCACACTGTGACTTTGGGACGTCACAGGACGTCGCATTACGCCGCATTACGTCTCGGCAATTTCACATTCACGTCACAGCGAAGTCAGTTTGGTCATTTTCAGGGTACTTTGTGATGGTACACGTTAATTTATTGTGACGTCACATTGCAATGTCTCTGTGCCGTGATTTTGTAATACTGATGTTACGTCAAGTTACGTTTCTGTAATATAACATTCGAACATTAACACAACGAAGTGAATATGAATTATGAAACAAATATTGTATTGTTAAGTTTGCCTTATACTGAATAACTGAAGATACAGAATAATTGAATACTTACGACTGATATAAACCACAAGTTCCCCCTGCTAATTCCCATATGGTATCTGGAGTCGATCCTTGACCTGGAACAAAAAGACAGTGTCAATGCCAAGCCACTTGTTCCACGCTTAGGGATTTCGTACGTGACACACATTCCGTGATAGCTGCGGACATTGTTTTCAGGCCATTAATATGCAGGCGCCATGTCCGGTGTATTTAGAAAACGAAAGCTTTTATGTATGTAAGTTTCAATTATCTGAATGGCATCAGATACATGTACGGAGGTTGGTAGATTATTTTCCAAGAACGAGATACAACAAAGGATATATTTGTAATTATTTCCAGTACATGGTTCATTATATGTATTTTCTCATGGTATTGTTCAGAAACAGCATGCTTTTTTAACGAAAATGTTCAACTTCGAGATTTTGACCGTTATATCCTTTAAGAACACTTTTGTAATAATGTGAGTGTATGTGCGTATATATGTGTATGTGCGTTTGTATGGGCACGACAATTCAAGAACGAATGTTTGTATCGGTATGAAAATTTCATTTCGATATCGATCGATTAGATAGAATGAAAATTTGAATATACTTAGCCATAATAAAACATATTATTTAGTAATTTGCTAAAAGTGATAATAGTAATTCGCGTGTTCTTATTTTATGTTTTGTAGTAACCATAAAACACATTAGATACTATAAATTTATTAAAGCTTATTTATCTCTCTAATATTTTATTCATTATATAATATTTGAAAAATAATCGTATGCCTTATAATTTGACTTTAATTAAAACATTGTGGAAAAAAATATTTCAGTTGCTAAGCAACACGATTTTTTTTTAAATGCAGATTTATCACTTCCTACTCCCCCCACCCCTAAAAATCTTCATCATAATGTTATTTCTATGGAAGTTTTATTTCTATGTATTTATTAATATCTCAACAACCTCTGCAACTAGAAACTCAAAACGTAGCTGCAACATTTACTCGAAACGTTAAATATCCCAAACGGCCTTCATTCTACACTGGATTACTCAAAAAGTTATCTTCTGTCAAGTAAAGAATCATTTCAAATTAAAAAAGAAAGAGTTGAAAAATTATGGGTGTGTGTACGGAATAAATAAACTAATTAACAGACAGAGTGACAGAATTTGAATTTTATATGATACCAGCAAAGTCTGCGTACTTCGTGAACTACGCCGGTCTAAGTACACTATGTCCATGTATGGGAAACAGGAACCGGCGTCCAACCCTGTCATTCGCTCCCAATATCCACTGAAACATACGAGCATAAGACCCCTCTTATTCAATATTACTATTTCTTATACGATACCCTATCAAAACATACATACTATAATAACACCTAACATAACATAATTTATTTACGCTGCCCTATAACAAACCAATTTACCAAGTTTAATACCCCAAACTTTTCATCTCAAGTTTTCAATGTCTGGCTATACCATGGAGGAAAATGCACTAACTCTCTAACTTTATGGCTCATAAAATTCAACTCTAATAACTCAACTCTCTCCTTCTTGTAATAACCATAAAACACATTAGATACCACAAATTTATTAAAGCTTATTTCTCTAATATTTTCTTTATTATATAATATTTGAAAAATAATCGTATGCCCTATAATTTGACTTTAATTAAAACATTGTGGAAAAAAAATTGCTATCTATAAACAAGGTTTGCATTAATTGCATTGTTTAAAACATGAACTTGAAGATAAAACAGGAAGCAAGTCTCTTTAACTCCATGGTTCAAATATTCATATTCTGAATATTTTCAATTGGGATGACCTCTCAATATTAACTTTTCTATTCAACTGAATCGTGGAGGTGGTCTCACCTGTAACTCCATGAATTGAATACAATTTTCGTTTGATTTTTTCAGGTATTAAAGTCTCTTGACCGGGCAATTGCATTATGTTGTGACAACGCCTTTGGCTTGGGAATATAAAAACAAATATAGCAAAAAAAGTCCCAGGTTTGAGAGGCTATGTCTCCCGATCCAAGGGTTAATGTGAAAAACAGATTTCATATTTGGATTTAGCATGGTCGAATTTATATACATAAGTTGGGGTTGCATGGTGCTCTGATATACTGACACTGCGCTTTTTGAGAAGTTTACCTATAACGGAGATTCAAACAATTGCTAAAAAATACTAAGGTGTTTAAATTATTATTTGGCCACCTATTAAGCATAATTGTTTGAATGATTTAATGGTCATAGTTTTATTTTTACAATGTATGATGCCTTTCACAAGGAAAATGTTTATAACTTGAAGATTGTTACTAATATCCATCCTTTTGAAAAGTTTCATATGACATTTTACATACCTTTTAATGATATATACTTGTGTACTTGTGACAGAGCTAACTTGTAGGCAGACAGGTATATTGAAAAAAACAAACAAAACCTACTCCATAGAAATTTAACATTTTCTTTTGATGCGAGTAACATTTATGCTTGTGTGTATCTGGGGCAAAAAATGTAAACTCTTTGGACTTTTAAATCACCGAATCTTATTGATAAAACAGTAAATAATTTTTGGTGTTTTTCTTTGGAAATAGGTAGCTGTATATGAATATATATAAAAACCTCCCATTTGGCGCCATTTTTATGAATTTAGCGTCATTATTTTAATTTGGCGACATTTGGGACATCCCGCCAATTCTTATTCATCAAAACTTTTATCGATCTGTCGATATATTTATCGATTTGGGGACATTTTCGACAATTTGGCAATATTTTGATAAATTTGGCGGCATTTACAAATTTGTCCCCAAGTGGGAAGGTTGGACTGACAGTTAAATACTTCGAAACATCATTACAATGTTATACCCTTTCAAAATAGAATTAATTTCATTGATTTGGCTTTATATTTATCAGTTTGGCGACATCTTCATCAATTTAACGAAATATGTATCAATTTGGCGACATTTTCATCAATTTGACGACATTTTAATCGATTTGCCGGCATTTTTATTGATTTAGAGATATTTGATAAATTTACTGACATGACATTTTAAAAAGTCGCCAAATTTGTCGCCAAGTGGGATGGTTGGACTTGACAGACATACGCTATCGAAACATCATTGCATTACTATTCACTTTCAAAATGTAATTAATTTCATTTATTTGGCGTCAATTTTATCAATTTGGCGACATTTTCGCCAATTTCGCAACATTAAAAAAAGTCGCAACTTGGCGATAACTCGCCAAATTCTTCGTCAAGTGTTACCCAGAGATAGATAGATAAACAGACAGATAAACCAAAGTGTTTATATTAGGTATTTTAACTTGGGTTTTGCAATGAGTGGAAAAGCTTAAGGGGTCCCAGGATTCCAGTGTCATAACGTCAGTCCCATGCTTCACGTTTTATTTTGTGCCTCTTCTCCTATACATGGATAACATCTAAAAATTTTATCGGTAATAAGTGAATACCTGTAGAATATATGATAATTCTTTGAATAAGGCAAATCAGAAAATAATATTTTTAAAAATTGTATAATGTTCATGAATTCATTAAAATTTCATTTTGATATAGGTTGCTTGAGCGCCTAATTGCAACAAAGTTATTGCTTACAAATACAAAAATATTGCTGGTTATGATGCAAAAGTATCCATTTAAGAAGTTATACTTCAAAATAAAAACATATGCATAATTGAAGTTTAAAAAAATTAAATTTAAAATTAAATTAAATTTAAAATTAAATTAAATTTAAATTTAGAGGTTTCCGATACCATCTGCTGGCTACGTCCCTACGCGAAAACATGGTCCTCCTCAGGAAGTGAGGGAGGATCAGTTGAACACTTTCTGGCTTCAACACCCTTAGGGAGAGGTCACTGTTATCTCGAATGCTCAAAATCTTAGAAAACTTTTCTACCAGAAAAATTTTAAATATTTTGTATAAAGGAGTTTCATGTTCAATGCATTAGTGACTCGTTCTTTGTATTAATGACCAAAAAAGCGTAATCCTCACTTAGATGGCGAGAGCTCATCGATTGAGCACATTTTTACTATTCTTTTGTGTTCTAATCTATTTTTATGATTTTAGATTGTTTGATGAAATAATTTATTTTGATTACTTCAATATGTTATTCAATAATTATTACTTATTAAAATATATGCATAAAGTCAGTATTTAGATAAATTATCAAAATTTAATCAGCAATTTTCATATAAAACTTATGCAATTCGTAAAAATATATTACACTGCTTGATTTCCGTCTTTCAATTTAAAAATAATATTTTAAATCTTGCCACATGAATAAGCAATTTGCTACTTTTTCAGCGGCTTGTTTTCTGCTGAAGGAGCAAATAAATTCACAATAGGCCGAAGTTAATTTTTGATTTCAGGCTTTACTTTATATGCTAAAAATATTTTGCTCGCTCTATCAGTTTCCAAAGGCCAAGAAATGCTTATCTTGCATATAGGTAAATTAACTTGTTTTACATTAAATAAAATATTGAAATTATTTTGATGGTGCTCAAAAACGTATTATTTTCATTCTCAAATAAAAACTTTGACTTTATATCTAAATTTCTGAACATGATTTGAAATTTGTTATTCTCGCATTTATTTGACATTAATATATATATTATATCTTTAATTAGTTGGAATAAAATAATCATAGGTGAAATATATATAAAGATTATAGGTAAAATATATTATATACATATCAAGACCGCGAGGCTTTGAGTGGAAACTTAAATTTCAGATATTTATTATACATTTATTTATTAATATTCCATTTTAAATTTATTAATATTCCAAATATTATCTAAATAGACCCACATAAATTACATATTATATTTTTTGCGCAAATGTACTAACGTAGAACTATAATAACTTCGTTAAAACAACATACAACACAAAGTTATTTTCGTAAACAGCAATATGAGCTGTATTTATAGATACTAATGTAGTGAATTTTATAATGAAAGAACAAAACAGGGAGTTTCTTCGTATTATAATACTTATTTATTAATTTATTTGTTTTTCCTTTTTATTCTGTAAAAAAAGAAATATTCATTTTTGTGTGTGTTATTATTGCCGAAATTATCGAATAAAATATTTGAAACTGATTTTGTTCATGAAATTTATAACGTTTAAGAACACTTTGCTTACATAATTCAAGTATAGATGGCACCACCATATACAATATGCTAAAGTCTTTTTATAGGTGGATAACTTTATGAAAGGACCATTGAATGTGATGTGGAAGTTATATAAGATTTCTGGAAAAAAGCCATCAAATTTCTGCTTTTAAATAATCTTTCATTGCAATAAAGAGTTGGAAATTCGAACACGGTATATCCGAAATATCATTAAATAGGCAACATTAGCTATTTGATATTAGGTAATTTAATAAGAGATGGGTAAAAGTTTGATTTTAGAAATGTTAATAACAACATAAAAGAACATTTTTATATTTCATTATATATATATATATATATATATTCAAAAACTTTTCAAAATATTTTACCTTTCGGCTTTTCTGACACTTTACTTAAATGCGAATGATAACATTTACAGAATCTTAACATGCGCCATTCTGGAGATTTAAACATTTTAAGCTAAATTAGAAAAAAAATTCATAAATCAAATATAATACCTATTATCGAATGAGGCAGTGCTTCGTAATTACTTTGAATCAGAAATAAATGGAGACGATTGGTTAGGATTTTCACAAGCTTTTCTCCCGATATTAAACATTTTACTTTTCAACAGGGAGCACGATATGTTTAGAATTATTCAAGCGTTTTCCTAAAAATTTGGCATCACGCACCTATGGCAATCAATTTTATTGATTACGATACTACCCCCTAACTGAACACATATATACGTCTGATATACGGCCCCCAGACAAAACGTATTCCCCGAATAATAAAATTCGCCGAATTTTGAAGAAATATTATTAAATTGATTATTCCTCCAAAACTTTAGGGAATATTAAAGAAATTTAACTCTTTTTTTTAATTTTAGAATAAGGTTAAGAGAGAGATGTTTTCTCAATTTGCTCTTGCTCTGCATTTAGAGGCGATTCCCTCTCACATCCTCAGTTGTGTCAACGCCAATGGCGTAGCGTCCATGCGAATATATATGCATTATTTAGAAATTGTCGCCTTTTATTTGCTTAAAGTGGCACGATTCAAAGTATTTTTTCAATTAAAACGCATATTTTAACGTTTTAGAAGCTGAAACCATTCAACCTTCGTGGTCTATAAGGAGAAGCATGACATTAAGACCACCCACTTGTTAAACTCATCCCTAGCCGATTAACTAACATGGATGCTAGCTTATAGAAAGGCGCGGCTATTGCTTCCCCAATTTCAACCCTTTATTAACAATCAATGATTGAATGTGGGACTTGACGTTCCATCAATGATGGATAGGTGAGGGTGGGTAGTGCAAGGCTAATGGTTCCTCCATTTTGGGTCAAACGTGATTCTATTAATTACTATTCGTAGAAAAGAACCATTACTTGTTATATTAAAAAAATTTAGTCATTTTTCAAGAATAACCTAGCATTTACTTAACTTTAAACTACATCAAAATTATGAAATACAGTAAGAATGTCTTCAATTAAACTTAAGGGGTTTGCAAAGTAGACTTAGCTTTTTATATCTGCATCAATATGGCGAAGCATCCGTTTGCGTATTTGTACTTATTTGCGCAGTTTTGACAGTACGGTATTTGTAAATAACTAATATACAATATTGTTTAAGGACATTGTTGATTACACTTATTTTCAACTAAGCTTATGTTCCAGATTTCTGAATAATTTTCAGTGCAGTTTTTTTTTACATGGGCGCCCGCAGAACGTCTTCCGTCAGGGAGCGGCCATGACTTTATATTTAATAAAACGGTTGTAAAAGTTCAACTAATTTAGAAATAAGGAAACATTTAAAACGTTATATTTTGTACATATTTATCTTACATAGGTAACATATTACTTTCCTTATATACATAATGTATAAGGAAAGTATTGTGACGGGGTCGAAAATTCGAATTCGAGTTTTCGACGGGAGAGCACGTTTCAAGCATCCCTGATCACGAATCAAACATTTTTGAAGTGATGTCTGTGTGTGTGTGAAAGTATGTGTGTGTGTGTGAAAGTATGTGTGTGTGTGTGTGTGTGTGTGTGTGAAAGTATGTGTGTGTGTGTGTGTGTGTGTGTGTGTGTGTGTGTGTGTGTCAGTGAGTCTGTGGAGACGATAACTGACGAACGATTGGACTGATTCGAACCAAATTTGGTATAAAAATCACAATCCGTAAACACTGGAAGTCTATTGTTTTTATATGCAATCGAATGCTCAGAACCCCCCTAAATTTTCGAATGAAATTTTGAAAAAATCGTCAAAAAATTAAAACCACTAATAAAGTTACGCAAATAGACATTTCTTATGTAATTTTTCATTAGAAAACGATTGACATAAATTTTAGAACGCTAACATGAACCATTCTTGAGATATTGTACATTTAAAAAAAAATATATTTAAAAGTCATAAAATAAAAGAAAAAATATTTCCTACTGAGAAACATGTTCACTTTTCATATGTAATACCATGCGATAAATTGGGTGACATCATTCTCGTGGATCTAGCTCGTTCCATTCATGAAAAAAGATACTTTGAGTAATACTTTTGTATTTGAACACCAATAGTCATTTACCTGCTGTAAGAATAACTTATTTCTTAGTGCATAACGCTTGGCGAAATTTTGGCAACGAATTTGGCGGAATGTCGCCAACTTGGCGACTTTTTCAAATGTTGCCAAATTAACAAAAATCTCGCCAAATGGATGAAAATGACGCTAAATCAATAAAAATGACGACTTATTGTCGAAAATTCAATATTTTGGAAGGAATATTAGTATCTACTATAAAAAAAACCCTATTTTTTTACTGTAAAAGTAGTAAATTCATTACATTATATAAGGAAAGTCATGTGTTGCCCACATCAGATTTTTTAAAAAATAGCTTGCAATTTATTCACTCTTGGCATTTTTATGTTTTATTTTATTTTACTCACCAACAAGAAATAAAACTTATTGAAAGTACGAGTTCCAATATAAATTTTATTTATAATATAAATATATTATATTATAATATAAAATCCTTTTCCAAGTTTAAACGCCAATCGCTCAGCCCTCCAGTCAAATATATCACGCTACGCTACTGGTTAACGCTATCTTAGGTTTTCTTGTCGAGGACTAGGAGGATACAGCTTGTCCACTTCTTAAGTGAAAAGTCTTTTGAACTGGGTGTAGCTTTTTCTTGACCGGGTTTAGTAACAACATTTCCATTTCATTAATAATTAAAATTCATTTATGGGTGAATTTCAAAGTGGAATTGCATCGCAATTCACTAACTTATTATATTCCAACTAAAGCCCTAAACTCTCATTATATAAGAACAGGTATATCTAAAGTACGATTACAAGCGGTGTGACCAGATCTTTTGGAACGTTTCTACTGACAACCAGTAAAATATTTACTAAAATCTAATGAATTCGCAATTCAAATCTACCGAAAATATACTAATAAAAATGCAACAAATTTCTATTAAAATATTAAACTTTAATTTTTTTTTTTAATTTTTGCACAGCTAGTAGCAATAAAAGTAACTCCCCCTCCCCCATAAGGGGGTGTTTAATACTCGTGATTTTATTTCTCATCGCAATTATATTCTAGCTGGGTAGAAAGTCGCCTGATTGGTGTAAAGCATGTCAAACTGTTCCTTCTCGTTTACATTTCTGGAGTTCTGCTTGTACTTTTACCATTTTAAACGTTAAGAAAATAAAATAAATGAATTATTACTAGATTTAATCAAAAGATCTGTTATGTTTTACTAATATTCAATATCAAATCTGGCAACCGCCACTTTCCTCCTTGTTGATTGGCCGAAACAAATGTGTGGACGGCGTCATAATGTCGAAATTATATTTCATGTACATAAATTGTAATAAAATTAATAATCTGAATAGATTTAAAACACTTGATTCATCTTCGTTCCCAGGGCTGCCCATAAGGGGGATGAGCACATTCGAGTGTGGGGATGGGGAGTTTCAGAAAGGGCCTGGATCCCCAATAACTTTTTTTATGTGACCATCTATAGTTGCGGTTTCTCTTGTGGAAAAGACGGAGCAGTACGAAAATGTAAACAATTTGGACTCTTATACCACCGAACGTAATAAATAAAAATGTAAATAATATTTCTTGTTTCGTATGAAATAGGGTCCAGATTATGAATTATAAAAGTAATTTTAATATTTTGAACATTCTTTTTTTCGAAAAACTTTAACAAGTGAGTGTTTGTTTTCAGTTTTTTTAATTTAACTTGGAATATGTAGTAAACTATAAAAAATCGATATAAATTGTAAACGATAAAAATGTGTTCTAGAAAATTTAGTATTAAAATCTATATTTATTATTGAAAGAGCTCTCCTAGTTCTCGAGTAATGGTTTTGTCAAGTTGAAGAAGATTGAAAAATTTTCGATTTTCAAGTTTGTAATACTTAAATCTCAAAAACTAAAAACTAGTTTTGAACAATAAGCAATAATATGTAGCTCTTTTAAAGCCCTACACGTGTATATAATTGGATTTTGGATAGAGTTCTATATTTTGGGGGGAAAAAAACTTTTAAAATGATCTATCCAAACGAATTTTATTTCATTTTTTATACTTTCACTCCAAATGTCTTAGACACTATAAAAAATAGATCGAAATAGTAAGCGACATAAATAGTATGTATGAGGAGATTTAGTTTCTAAATCTATATTTATTTTTAAAAATGCGCTTATTGAGTAATCGTCGTGTCAATTTGAAAAAGTATGAAAATTTTACGTTTTACAAATTTGTAATGATTATAAGTGCAAAAACTATAAGTGATAACTATAAACAATGAGCAAGGATTTGTATCTTTTTGAAAGACCTATAAGTGTCAGTAAAGTAGAGTGTGCCATTAATTGCATTTAATGAATGGAAATTTAATATTTCAGAGTTATTCAAATATTACTAACGTATCTTGGGACATGACAAAAATCAATACAAGGTTAATGAAACAATCATGAATAAATATAGAAACGATTGCGTAATAACACATACGGATAAAGTCATGTCTAATTATACACTTACGTGTATTAACTATTATGTGGATATTTTAAATAATAATTATAATAACGAACTTATAAAACTACCTGGCAGAATAATCGAAAATAAAATCAAAGCCTTATACAAACGTATCGATTATGAAATAAAACATGTAAGATTTCCATACCTTGTCATGATTCCTAAGTTACATAAAACCCCAGTCAAGTTCGGGCACTGTGGGATTCAAGTCTTACTTGATTATTGCTAACTCTAAGCTTTTAGCACTGTTGAAAACCATTAAGTCTAAAATCAAAAATAAAGTTTCTATTATGGTTAATAATAGTTACGAGGTACTGAATAAGATTAAATATATTCCTGAACGATTGAAATATCGCAGCTATGACTTGAAAGATCTCTTTAACAATATTAATCTAGAAGACATCTTTAATATATTATTAGACATTTATAAAATCTATACTATACATAATTGCATTGCATTAAATAAATATAAAACCTTGATCAAGATCGTACTGTTTAAAAACATACTATTTAATGGAACTGATTATTATCAACAAAAAATCTGATGTGTGGAACACATGACTTTCCTTATATAATGCAAAGAATTCACTACTTTTACAGTAAAAAAGAATAGGTTTTTCTTATAGTAGATATTTATATTCTTTCCAAGATATTAAATTTTCGACAATGAGTCGTCATTTTCATTGATTTAGAGTCATCTTTATCCATTCGGCAAGTTTTTTGTTAATTTAGCAACATGTAAAAAACTCGCCAAGTTGGCGACATTCCGCCAAATTCGTCGCCAAAATATCGCTAAGTGTTGTGGACGGAGAAATAAGTTATTCTTACAACATATAAATGCCTATTGGCGTTCAAATACAAAAGTATTACACAAAGTATCTTTTTTCATGAATGGAACGAGCTAGATCCACGAAAATGATGTCACCCAATTTATCACATGGTATTACATATGAAGAGTGAACATGTTTCTCAATAGGGGATATTTTTTTTTATTTTATACGATTTTTTGATAATTTTTTAGAAAAATGTGCAATATCTCGAGAACGGTTCATGTTAGCATTCTAAAATTTATGTCAATCGTTTTTTAATGAAAAATTGTATAAGAAATGTCTATTTACATAACTTTATTGAAGGTCGATTTTTTCAAAATTTGACTCGAAAATTTAGGAGGGTTCTGAACATTCGATTGAGTATAAAAACAATAGGCTCTCAATTTTTACGGATTGTAAATTTTGTACCAAATTTCGTTCGAATCGGTTCATTCGTTCATCAGCTATCGTCTCCACAGACCCACAGACTCACTGACACACACACACACACGCACACACACACACACAGACATCACCTCAAAAATGTTCTATTCGTGATCAGGGATACTTGAAACGTGCTCTCCCGTCGAAAACTCGTATTCAAATTTTCAACCCCGTCACAATACTTTCCTTCGTTAGATCCCCGAAGTCAAGCAGCATCGGGCGCGGTTAGTACTTGGTGGGTGACCACCTCGGAACACCGCATGCTGTTGGCCATCTCGGGTGCGGTATCCCCGTGGTTTGCGCGCTAGATTTGCACGCTACCACAAATGCCGCCGTGTTCATGCGGAGTACGATCACGTTAAACATGTGGGTCCGTAAGTCCTTCTGAGAGGTTGGTGGTAGGGGAAGGAGGGTACGGTCCCTGTGGATGCCTCCCCCACTGGGTTCCGGTCTAAATTGGGCGGCACTTCCCGGCCGTCCATACAGTTACCTTACACCTTTCTGGTAGGTCGGACGGTCTGGGTCTCAACAACAACAACAACAATACTTTCCTTATACATTATGTATATAAGGAAAGTAATTAAAGGCATTCTTATGGGCGGAGGATGTTCCTCAATGCTTGCGGGCCTCTATTTAAACAAGTATGAGGAAGGCACTCATATTTTAAATGAAATTCCTTATTTTAGATTCGTGGATGATATTCTTATAGTACAAAACGAAAATATGGAGGATTTTGACTTCAGCTTCTACCCTACGAATTTAGAACTTATCGAAACACATATGGAAAACAAAAAAAATCTGATGTGGGCAACACATGACTTTCCTTATATAATGCAATGAATTTACTACATTTACAGTTAAAAAAAATGTTATTCTTATAGTAGATACTTATTCTTTCTGAGATATTGAATTTTCTTCAATTAGTCGTATTTTCATTGATTTAGCGTCATTTTTATCAATTTGGCGAGATTTTTGTTAATTTGGCAACAATTAAAAATGTCGCTAAGTTGGCGATATTCCGCCAAATTCGTCGCCAAAATCTCGCCAAGCGTTATGGACGGAGAAATAAGTTATTCTTACAGCAGATAAATGACTATTGGCGTTCAAATACAAAAGTATTACTCAAAGTATCTTTTTCATGAATAGAACGAGCTGGATCCACGAGAATGATGTCACCTAATTTATCGCATGGTATTACATATGAAATGTGAACATGTTTCTGAATAGGAAATATTTTTTTTTTTTGTATAACTTTTTGATATTTTTTTTTTAAATGTGCAATATCTCAAGAACGGTTTATGTTAGCGTTCTAAAATTTATGTCAATCGTTTTCTAATGAAAAATTACATAAGAAATGTCTATTTGCGTAACTTTATTAGCGGTTTTGATTTTTTGACGATTTTTTCAAAATTTCACTCGAAAATTTAGGGGGTTCTGAACATTCGATTGCGTATAAAAACAATAAGCTTCCAGTGTTTATGGATTGGGATTTTTGTACCAAATTTCGTTCGAATCGGTCCATTCGTTCGTCAGTTATCGTCTCCACAGAATTACTGACACACACACACACACACACACACACACACACACACAGACATCACTTCAAAAATGTTTGATTCGTGATCAGGGATGCTTGAAACGTGCTCTCCCGTCGAAAACTCGAATTCGAATTTTCGACCCCGTAACAATACTTTCCTTATACATTATGTATATAAGGAAAGTAACGAGGTCAACTTCCAGGATATCAGCATCAAATATGATGACAACGACAGAATATATATTATTTTATACGATAAAAGAAACTCTTTCAACATCAACATTAATCCCATCATAGATTGGAATTCTAATTTGAACAAAAACATATTAAGCAATATTATTAAAAATCATTTATATAGAAACAATCGGATCTAAACATTCAAATCTGATCGTACTATCAATGACAGAAAAATTATAAATGAAGCAATCAAAAAGCATTATCCTGTACAATTCCTGAGACACAACTACTCAATGTGTAACTGTAATATTAACCTGCCTATGGAGCTCATGAGTCGCGCACCCTCGTGTTGATTGGAATTTCTGTTGCATAAAAACCGGCACACATTCTTTACTATCTTCTACGTATTCTTCATTCTTTTAAAGGTCGTATGTCAACTCTTCTTCCTTTGGTTCTCTTCCACGGTTTGTGTCTTATAATTGACACGCTTTCGGAAATAAAGCTACAGCTAGGTATTGGTTCCGGGAGTGTTACCATGGTGTAATAGCATGCCATAATCGGGATCAAGGGGTCATGATCCCCCTTGGCCATTTAATAATTTTCTGTTGGCTTAATTCCCCATTTCTTTTGAATTTCGTATATTTACTTTTCGTGTAAGTGCAGCATTGCGCCTTATGTGTTGAGTTTTTTTCATACTTTTGTATGCTTTGCTTATCTACTCAGTAATCTCCTTTTACACCTCATATATATATATATATATATATATAGTGGCATTCTCGTTTATCCAGTTTTCCTATGAATTACTTGTTTAGTAAGAATTTTCATCTTTGATTCATATTCATATTCAAGATTGCATATTTGGAAAGTTGTATTCTGAATTGCTTGTCCAGTCTCCAGCTTAGACTTACTGGACGGGTCTGGGAGTATTACCGTGAACGTTCGTATTGCCTCCCTGGTAGAATTTCGACTTGTTCATTCCGGTGCTTCTAGATTAAGCTGTTGAGGTTGATCGTGTATACACGTGGTGGAAGAAGAAGGGTTCATGCCGCATGGTAATACAATTTTCTTAATGTATCCTTTTTTCATTCTTTCATTTTTTGTTGCCTGTAGTCTGAGTTTAAGCATTTATAGTAATGTACTATTGCTTAATCTGAAACAGGCATTTGTTTGGGTTAATTAGAAATAAATACTCAGACCTGAAGATGAATTTAATTCTGATTAATCATCGAATTTGGGACGGTGCTGTTCTTTTCTCTTATCGGCATTATGGCCGTGAATTTGCTTCTATTGTGATGTTAATATTACTTGAATTGTATTTTTATTTTTTTTATTTTTACATAATTCTTATTATTACATATTTCAAATATATATATATATATATATATATATATATATATATATATATATATATATTCAATAGAAGCTGCAACAAATCTAGAAATATTAAAGACTAAACCCGTATATTTGAGTTATGTAGGCGTTCTTGTTTAAGCTATCTGAATTCTTATACCATAAGTAACATTTTCCACAGACTTCATTCAATTATTTTATGTAAATGTGCTGCCCTTATTTGCTGTATGCATATTTCGTGCACAGAATTTAATGAATGTATTATTTGTCAACTTGTACACATTGTACTCTGTTGAGGTTGACTGAAACGAAAACGATGATGAATGCTTTTAGGTTTAGCGATGGCGGTTTTAATTAAACAAATCATTAATCACTTAATTAAAAGTGAATCATTTATTTGCAATACGTGAAATTAGGGTACCTGCTAAAATGAACAAGTTGTTCGAATTATGTAATAGCAGTCCATGATATTTATAATCATCTTTTTACATGATGAAAGCAGTTGTCTGTGTGTGTGAGTGTGTTTCAAAACATATTTGCCTGTTGTCATCAAGACCATTATTTAGTGAATTTTCTGCGTTATTATTTCACTGTGAAAGAAGTAAAGTCATTGGATTATGTAGGGAAAGCAATGTTCTGTCAACATCCATTTTTCTTTTTTTTATAAGAGATCCAGTTTTCCGATTTCATTTAAATTAGGTTTTAAAGTATAGGCAAAGGCTTAAAGTTGAAAGAAATGTCTTTTTAACACTTTACAACAAAGTTGAAAAGTGTTTATGACTTTGTTCATTCTGTCTGTCTGTCTGTCCGTTAGCACGATAACTGCCGTAAAAATGACTTAATCAAAATGAAATTTTAGTATGTTGTTCAGACGGTCTGTAGGACCTATGGGAATATAAATGAATAATATCACCCACTTAGTTTTGGATTGAATCCGGGTAGAAAAAATGAAATACATTGAGTCCTATGAGACCTAATTTTTCAAACATTTTTAAGTGGATTTAAAATTCACGAATTGCTTCAAAAATTTTAGGTAATATTCAAATTGTTTCATAAAATATATATAAAAAAATTCAGCGAACTATATTTAGTAGTTTTTTAAATACAAATTAAAATAATAACTACACCTCTTATATGAAGCGATCACGTGACCATGATATGAAAAGATCACGTGACCCACTTCAAAATGATATATAGTATCCATCTTGTCTCAAAATCGGGATTTTTAAAGTTCTTTTTAATTCATATTGAGTGTTGTATACGTCCTAAAACCACTTTATTTCTGCTTAAATTTGTGCATCTACATACTGAAACAACGCAATTACAATGTATTTGAGTTTAAATGCTCATCCAAATTTGATTATTTCTACAACGAAGCCTATATTTTACCTATGTAAAATGTAAACAGCAAAATATGTAGAATGAGTTGTATTAGAATTGCTGTATTTCTTTAACATAAAATTATTTAGCTCAATGGAGTCTGCATAGCTGATATGAATGAAATATTTATGGATTTTACAAAGGGAAGGACGTTTTTTCGATGAAGTTTTAAGCATAGAGTTTAATTACTTGTAGCTCCATGGCCTTAATTTTTATATAAAATAAATTATTATAGTATTATGATGAATGAAATGAATGGGAAAATGTTATGAATGAAATGCTGCTTTTATAGAGAGAGACAGGCCTGTTATTTTTTCTATGACGTCATTTGAATGAATCTCAGTTTTCGATGAAGTTTTCAAATATAATAAATTATCGTAGTATTATGATAATTCTAAATTTATTTCCGAGGAATGTATCGCATTTTAGAGATGTTTAAGCCAGGCAATTTATATTTCGATGCAGTCATTTGAATGAAGTTCATTTTTTTCGATGAAAGTTTAAGTTTTCAAATATAATAAATTAATGTAGTATTGTGATAAGTTTTAAAATATTACCGAGGAATGTATTGCATTTTCGACATGTTTAAATAAAATTGCATTGAAGTTGGAAAGTGTTCCATAATCAATGCTTTAAGCATGATTGATCTTTCTTGTTTTTGTTATAATATACCAATGATATCAGCCGGATACTTTATTGTTATATCTTACTTAACCTTTCACTTACGGGTACGACAGCATCCATCCCAAACGAAGAACCTCTCAAAAGACAGGTATTTGACATACCCTATCTCAAACAAGTCGAACTTTTTGAGAGGTTCTTCGTTTGGGACTGATGCTGTTCCACTCGTAAGCAAAAGGTTAATAGATGAAAATGTCTCTCTGTGTGTGTGTATGCGGCCTGTAACAGGAAATCTAAGCGTAGTGCGCATATGGAATTTCATACAAAGGTATTTAAGGACCTGGGAAGGTGCGTCTCGTTGTTATTTAAAGAAAAGAAAATCAAATTAGTTCTTTAAGTTAGTTTATGTTTTAGCACAATTTTGAGCAATTTTCACGATTTTCACATAAATTATTTCCTTAGCGAATGAAAATATTATTGAGTTTATATATTGACACCATCAGAAAGATCGAAGAATGTTCTTACCAACGATGTTTGAACTAAATCCGTAGGGTTTATCCCTTTATAATTTTTTTAAACATACATTGTAATTTGCATTTCTTGTATTACTTGATTCTTTTTTCTACGCATTTAAAAGACTGAGATTAGAACAATTCTGTAGATTGGCAAAAACTTGCCTATATAACTTCGCATTGTAACAAACAGACATTATTGAAATTAATATATATGTATTTTTTATTTTAGTCATTTTTCAACTGAACAAATAAAAGCAACAAATGAATTTTCCGCGGAATCCCGGAGTTCAACATTTCTTCTGGTTGAATACAGTGCGCATGCTTGTCTAGAAAAATTCAAGACTGGCCTTTTCTCCAAATTTTTTTTTTGCTTTCTTTGTTTGCGGATAGTGTGCGATTAGAAAATTCAGGTAGTCGTAGCGAGAAATAGGATACTTTTTATTTGCATTCAAGTTCTGTTGCATATATTGTCAGCTGTTCTGCAATTTTTCTTCTAGATCATTCAAATACTTTAATGCCATTAACTGCCATCATAACATATCGGCATGCTCGACTGGCGAGAGTCCTCAAATTCTTGATCGCCATAGGGTGACATCAAAACTTTGGAGTCACTCTCGGAAGACGTGTGAAATGTGTGTTCGGGCGTTTCGTGTTGAAAAGTACGTGGCTCTAAAGACATGACAATAGGGCAACAAAACTGTCCACAGAAGATCTTAAGTGTACCGAGGTGCTAAAAAATACCACATGGCATTGCTGAAGGAGTCTATCTCTCAGAGGAGATTGTTCTTCAAACGGTCACTCCATATGTGGTGCTTGTGTGCCGCTGGATTAGAGCCGAGACCTGATCTCCTTCATCCGCAAATACGGTCTCCATAAGCCATATTTATTGCTAAACACTTCAGGGTACCATGGGGCTCAACAACGCTATATGCTTATTACAGATCAGTCAGAAGCTTGACAATAGATTTGATGAGGCTATAACTGAATATTTTAAAATGATTAAAAAGTTCTTAATAAAGAAAGTAAAATACATATTTGTTCGAAAGTAAAGTGATTTATAAAATATTATCTACGCAGTTATATTCATTTTATTTATCTTTTCGTAAGCTGTGCTGGACAGAGAGGTATAAGCTATTCACTTCTTAGAAATGGATTGCACTTGTTCTGCGCTATGCACGTACTTTGTAGACAAGGATTAATGAGTCTACAGGCTGTTTACTTGAGAACACTCATGGCATGCAATAGAATAGGAAACCGAAACTTAAATTATGATGGATTGTTTGGGCTTAAGTAAGGGACGATGGCTTTAATGAAATGCCTAATCCATCTTCTAGGAAACGAAGATTGGATATCTGATGTAATACGATGTTAATTCCTACGTTAATGAATTTTAGACAATGGCACGTATTTGGTTAGCATAATTAACAGTGGGATGTCTTTGCTTTTATCTTCGCACAATATGAGAGTGACAATTCATTGGATGAATTACCAAAATTTAAAGAAATAAGTACTAATATAAGAAATTTATGAAAGGGATCTGATATGGTGGCAATGAGTGCGTACACTCCATTTTCGGTGGAATTATTAAAAATGTTTTATACAATTTTGCACATTTATTTTATACAGTCATGTAAGTCTTTAGAAGAAACGGAAGGGGCTTCAATTGGGAATCCACTAAGATTATTATTCAGTTATAGAAGTGGATAAAGTAATTTAATGAGTGAAAATTAATGTAATTTGAGGAGTAATTTTTAGGGTAAAATGTGATTAATCCACCTAGAAGTGAAAATATTTAGTGAATACCTACGCTCTCCAGAATTTGATGCGAAATCCATATCAGTCATCATCTAAGCTTTATCTACAGTTGATTCTAAGAAATATTTAAAAAAAAAAATGAAAAATTTTAAACCGCTATGTAAAAAAAAACGAAAGTCGAAATCCTCCCTATCCTCTCTGAAATTCGATACTGAATGTAATATCACGTAAGTTATATTTATAGTCAACCCTAAGAAACAGATGTTTCAATGAAAATTTTGAACCAGAATTAAAAAAATGGAAGTGGAAATCCCTAGTGAACAACACCTCAACTCCCTCTAAAATTTAATGATGAATCCACTTCACCTGCCATCTATGTTCTTTTTACAGCTGATCCGCACAGTATTAAGAGACAGGCACAGCGTTAGCAGTGTTGAGCACGGTTAAGCAATGCTTAAGGGCCGAAGAAACATAGGGGCCCAGAGCTATATAGGATGTTTGTGGGGCCCAGAAAAAAAAACAATCTTCAAAAATTTTATCGAAAAAGTATTTTATTGTTATGATAACAATTACAAAAATTAAGTTATATTAATTAAACTGATTTTTATGATAAAATTGAACGTAAACAATTTGCTCGTTTCTTGAACTATTTCTCTTAGCACTAAAACAATCTAAAAGAAATAGTTCGCGAGATGAGAAGGACTGCTAGAAACGTGCTCTTACGTATAAAACTCAAATTCGAATTTTCGATTCTGTCACAATACTTTCCCTGTAGGTCGGACGGTCTGGATCTCAACAACAACAATACTTTCCCTATAAATTAAACTATGTTTATAAGGAAAAGGATAAAAGGGATCCGCAAGATTTTGTCTGTCCATTCATGAACTTTTCTTTCCGCATTTCCTGAACTATTTCTCTTAGCACCAAAACAATGTAAGAGAAAAAGTTTGAAATATGACATATAGATGGCGCTGTCAATCCATTGACTTTCCTCGCGTAACATCTATTGAGCGTTTCTTCATTTCTCTTGCACTAAATGAATTTAGCAGAAATAGTTGCAAAATGAGAAATAGATGATTCTGTCTATCCATTGACTTTCCGCGCGTGCCATCTATTGAGCATATTCTGAACTATTTCTCTTTGTTGCAAATCAATCATTTATCTACCATAAATATATCTTTTTAAGTAGGATACATTCTTTAAGTAGGATAAATAATTTAAGTAGGAATAATTTAAGTAGGATAAATTAAGTAGGAAAAATTAAGTAGGATAAAAGTGTGTGTCTATCTATGGAGAATATGGCGTATCTGATGGATCTGTGGCACATCTCGTGAACAAATGGAATGAATTCGAATGGAATTTGGTACAAAACTTACAATTAGTAAATACTACAAGCCTATTAATATTAAACACAACAGAGTATTTGGAACGCCTCCAACATTTCCATCGAAATTTTGTAAAACTTCAATAAAAAATATGAACCTTCAATAATGTTACATAAATAATCATTTCTTATGCAATTTTTCATTTGAAAACGATTGACATAAACTTTAGAACGCTAGCAAAACTGTTTTCGAGATATTGACGAGAGTCATGAGGAGGCTTCCAAATGTTTGTTTTCTGCAAAAAATTTTTGGGGGAGAAGGGGAAACTTTTTTTTATCTTTTGGGGGCTTTCCAAACATTTGAGTTCCCCAAGAAATTGCTTTTATTTTGGTGGCTAAAATTTTAATTTTGAGAAAACAAAAATATTGCGGATCTCTTCTATCCTTTTTCTTATAGACATAGTTTAATTTATAGGGAAAGTATTGTGATAGGGTCGAAAATTCGAATTTGAGTTTTATACGAAAGAACACGTTTCTAGCAGCCCTGAGCTCGAATTCAACGCTTATGTGGTGATGACTGTATGAATCGATCTGTATGAAATATCGCCAACTTGGCGACTTTGGAAAATGTCGTCAAATTGTCGAAAATGTAGCCTAATTAGCAAAAGTGGCGTTAAATTAATAAAAAGGATGACAAACTGACAAAAATTCATTATCTTGAGTATTAATAGTTACAAGCACTGAAGGAGGACTCTTTTTTTTGTTCAATTATTTATCTAATTCTTGTTAAATTGTTTATGTAATGCGCTTATTTAGGCCGTACCACACTAGATGTGCATGTGTACCCAGACGGTCAAAGTGGATTGATCAACCTTTTAACAAAGGACTACAGCGGTTTAAGTGCTTATGTAGGGTGTAGTCGCTTAGCGACCTAGGGACGTTTTTTTCACGACTTTATTTAGGTTGGTTTCACTGTTTGTCTGTCTGGGTAAAATCTTGAAATCAATTTTTGATGAACTTTTTGGTTATTTGTTTACAACAGGCAATTGCTAAATAAAATGTAATTAATAAAAATGCGATTGTTAAAACAATGACCGTTAGCTGCGTGCACCCGCAGTTAAAAAAATTTCCAAAAATATTCTGCTATATCTTCTGCTATATAAGGATAAAATCTAAATAGATTTGCTATATTTTGTCAATGATAGCATCGCGTGCCATAACTTTCAAAATATATATCCAAATCGCGTTTTCTAGCATTAAATCTGTATATACTAAGTCCTCACATTTACATATCACGCGTGTTCTAATTTTAGTCGTTCTCATTATTTCTGGCCAAGCACTGTTCGACAGATCGTTGGAAAAATTCCACTTAATTATTTTATGGAAATGACAGCTCTTTTGTTCATTTTAGGAGTTGTATTGCGACTTAAGGTATTTAGAATTTCAGATTTTGTCTATTTATATCAAATATTTTGGCTATTTATTCTGCCTTTTAGAATATAATATGAATAAAATATGAGGATGGAAAGTTGTATAAAGTTGTATAAGTCGTATAAATCGGGACACATCCCGAGTTTGTCATATTTCTGATCCACTTTACGATGCATGTACGAGAAATCTATTATACTTGTTATAGACTACGACGGTATTTTCTAAAGGGACTGATGGATTTATGAGGTGCTTCACTTTGCATTCATTTAAGATTTAATATGCAGCTGTAAATTGAAAAAAATTTAGATTAATGGATAAAGATTTTAATGAAATGAATGATTTATCTATAATAATAAAATAATATGTTAGTCTGAAAGTTCCTTTATCTCGAAGTAAAATAAAAACATTTAAATCGTACTATTTCAGCAAATTTTCACCCAGTTTAAGTGAAATCAATACTCTTAGTAATATTATAATACTAAATAACAAAATAGGATGGAATCTTTTTAATTCGAAAAATTAGGAAACACTCCAAAATAAATTCACTTAGTGTGAAATCAGCTGTTTTTCGTCAAGACAAAACACCTGTTTTCGAATTATCGTCTCCGGTGACAAAGAAAAAATAGATTTAATTTGAAAAATAGCGGAAATTGTGATTTTCGATTTTAAAAATTCGTAACTTTTAAACTAATTCGCATTTTCAGAAAAAAAAACTATTGGAAAGATACACATAACGGGGATATGAAGCCCCTCATTAGCAAATTTCCTCACTGTCTGACGCTTCGATTTTCTGCTACAAGACAGCAAAGGTACATAGATAGAAACACAGACAGAAACATCTTATTTTACTATGTATTACAAAAATTGATGAGTCCACGTAAACAATAAGAACATGCAATTTCATCCCAGGAGCTCAACGGTAGACTGGCCTCTGGCCAGTTTGGAGATTCAGGGTTCGATTCCCGGTTGGAGCAGCAAGGTTCTTTACAATACAAGGTTCTTTACCCGAACAAATTAACCTTGTGGGTTAATACGAAGATATCGGAGGTCTGAAAGTGATTTTAGTACGACTAGTACGGATTCAATGGACTCTGAAAGACTAAGCACGATTTCAAAATTTAGATCATAACGACCAGTCAGGATACTAACCTGGGTAAAAATAGTAGCAACAGGAGGCTAACCTGGGGTAAAAATAGCAAGAGGTGGTCAGTCTGATTGTCAGTGGCCCGCCAATATGACATTAGAAAGTTGAGAATGCAGACACTCCAACTTTGACAGTAAGAGTTTGCAGTTTCGTCCCAGTAGCTCAACGGTAGAGCGTCGTCTGGCCTGTTCGGAGATCCAGGATTCGATTTTCGGTTGGGGCAGCAAGGTTTTTACAGATGTACTAGGCATTCCACGGGTTTTACAGTTGAAAGTCAGTGAATTCATTCAATACAAATTTCAAAAGATGACAGGGCTGTTATTGAATAAATGAAACACTGCCGTAAATTATGGGCAACGCGGGACACAAAGTAAATTTAAAATAGTCGGATTTTTGTGGGCTTCTGTAAAAACCTGGCTACAGGTCTCTTCTTGGTATCTCAGTTAGACACTTTTTTTATTCGGGTGCCAAACTTTCTAAACATGATAGTAAAACTTTGCAACATGATATCAATAAACAAAGAGTATTAGTTCTTGCTTACAACAAGGAATTTAGTTTCAAAGATGACGCAATAAATATTTATTTTCTAAGTTAAAAAAACAACACGAGAAAGGACACATCATTAGAAAAGCAATTGTGCCATTCTGATGACAAATAAGTCATGAAATATGCAAAATAAATTAATTAAAAATTTAAATTCGGTCTGAAAGAACAGTTAGCATATCAATAAATTCCTGGAACCGACGTTTTCGTCTTCAAATAACACTGTAGATAACGCCATTAGCAACAAAGCAATCGAAAATGTTACAGAGTCTCTTGAGCGAAAGTTAGCTTTTTGTTCTTATCGATATTGAGTACGGTGGGTCGAAGTTGAAGTGCCCGATCTGAACATACCTGAAACTGTATAAAATTCAAAAATAGTGTTGGAAATTAGTTTTATTAGCATGCAAGAGATGACTCTATCGAACAAATTTGTCGATGTCTTGTTATTGAACCGAATTTCGACTATTAACTTCTTTACTTTTAAATTAATTCGTAATTTTAAAAAACTTGACGGAAAGTTTTATTCCGGGAGTCGAGTTATCGCTGTATCAAAGTTCATGGCTGTAGGTCATTTTAATTTTTCTCTACAGATGACACAGACAGACAAACATCTCCTTTTATTATTATAGAAATAGATGATTAATTGTGCGTAGTTTACTCCCGAAGGTCCGTCACGAAAAATATTTTCTTTGGTTGTACAGCCATATGTTCTTCTTTCTCATACTAATTCCTTTTCCTACCATATACTGAAAGATTAAAAGAGGATTTATTAGAGCAATAAGAACTTTCTTTTCCATTTAATCAAGATGGAAATGCGTCTAAGGAGAATGCCATTTGAAAATATGAAAAATAAGTGTAACAGAAAATGGTTTTGGGAAGTTAAAACATCGACAACAAAAACAACGAAACATAAAATTTTGGAAACGGATGGAAATTACTGAAAAATGTAGAAGAAGTTTAACAAAATCGAAAAATTAAACCAGAGATATCCAATTAGACGAGAAGAAAGGACAATTATTAATGAGGGAGTTTGATTGAGAAACAAATATTCAATTCAAAAATGGAATTGTGTGTCAAAATGACCCTTGTTTCCGAATAATTAAAAACTTAATTAGAGTCCCAAGAATGTCTAGCAATTGCCTACTTAAGAATTTCTTGTTTAGAAACATGGTTTATGTGCCCCTTAATAATTTAAGAGCTCATTTTGTTTGATCAACATAACCAAGACAGACCCATATAACTACAATTTGTTTTTGCTCGTTTGACCATTTTTAATTGAATTTTGCTTTTATGAACAACTGAACAAGTATTTGAATCCCCTGTTGGACTCTCACTTTCCTCTTTGGTATTTTGCCGTTCATTCATTGTGCCCAACCTCTTGTTCCTTCTTCCTGTTTTTCAATCCAGACAGTCTGACCTACCCGAAGGTGTAAGGTATATGTTTAGACGTCTGACGTCCGGTACAGCGTCCATACATATCGTAACCTAGTGAGGGCGACATCTACAGAGACTGTACCGTCCTTTCTCTACCACCAACCTCTCGGAAGGACTTTCAAACCCACAAAATTAACGTGTTTATATTCTGCGTGAGCACGAAAACAGTTTAGGCAGAGCTGGAATCGAACTCGGATCTTCCTTTGTAAAATTCCAGTGCTTTAACCACTGAGCTGGGCCGTTCCCTTTCATCTTGTTTTTTTAATATCTTGATTATCCGTAACGATGATACATTTCTCACTTTGTTTTTTCGCAAGTATTTCTTGGTACTTTTTAATTTCTTATAATAAGCTTTTTTGCCATAACCCTAACCAAAAAATCAATAAAATTTCCTCAGAGAGCTGTTTGAAATACTCTGAAATAAAAATAATTTATTAGTAACTGCATAACTAACTGACTGAAAATTTAAACCAATTTCGGATCCCAAAAGCAGCCTCTTCTTAAGGATAGAAGGCAGAACAACCAGACTACCATAAACATAATCCTACTACTATAAATTCCATAGTCTGATATTCAAAAACATTTTTACAAAAAAAAAAAAAAATCGTATGTTTTTTCAAATTAGTCGATATCGAATATGTAGCTTTCTAAACCGCTTATTTTCCTATTTATTTCACAAGGCACTTAAATTCTCAGTTTTATTTACTGAACAAGTTTTGTAATCCTTCTAATATTTTATTTATTTCCTCGAGGATTTTTTAATTTTTTTTCGTTGGAAACAATATCTTTCCTGGGTCACATGATGCCATTAAATTTCTAAATTTTTCTAAAAATAAGTTTCCGAAAAGAATTTAATAACACTATAATTTTATCATTTTCTTCAAGTATAAGTCAGAAAATGAGTAACATCCTTGGAAGATTCAATTTTAATATATGTTTAAACCTGTTACTAAATTTAAGTTTATAAAAGCTTTTCAGTCTCAAAGATCCTATACATATTTGTAATAGTTAGGACATTTATAGTAATTCTTGCCAGTTTGGTATAGTCGTGTTGTGAGGAGGTGGAGAGGAGGAGAAGGAGTGATAAATATATAGAGCTGTTTGTAGGTTAGAAGGATGAAGATATAGGAAGAGATATAGAAAAAAGATAAGAGAGAGACGAGAAAAGTTATAGAGAGGACAGAAAAAGAGGTATAGAGAAAATAGTTTACATATACAGAGCAAAATAGGTTAGAGATAGAGACAAAAAGAGGGAAGAGACAAAGAGAAGAGAAAAAAAGATTCACTTGGCCAACAGACATAAAGAGAAAAGAACATGGGGGGAGATGGATAAATTAGGAGAGAGAGAAAAGAAAGAGAGAGAGAAGAGAAAGAAAGAAGGAAAGAAGAGAAAGAACGAAGGAGAAGAGAGAAAGGAAGAGGGAGAGAAGAAAATGATAGAGAAGATATATAGATAGAAGAGAGAGAAAGATGTAGAGAGAAAATTATTCAGAGATTGAGACAAAAAGAGGTAGAGAGCAAATAGGTTAGAAATAGGGAGAAGAGAAGATATAGTCAGTTGACCAACACACAACACATATAGAGAGAAAAGAACATGGGGAGAGACGGAGAAAGGAGGTAAGAAAAAGAGGAGAGAAAGAAGAGATAAGAGAGGAGAGATAGAATATATATATATATATATATAATATGAAAATACGGTGAAATAAAATATTATAAATTTATCAGAAATCACACTTAAAAGGCGCAAAGCTGCACTAAAAAGAGGATTACAAATATTTTCAAAACGAAAAGAGGTATGGATTGAAGCAATGTACCAAAAGATGGCCGGGGGGGGGGGTTGTGACCCCCTCACCCCGGTTAAGCATACTTTGCGTCGCGACAACACTCCCGGAGAGCCGGTACATTGCAAAAAAAGAATACCAATGTATCAAGTTTTAAGATGAAAACCATATACAAAACAAATATAAGAGAAAATTGTTGAGATCCAGCTATATCAAAGAATATATATATATATATATATATATATATATATATATATATATATATATAGTATATATATATATATATATATATATAGTATATATATATAGTATATATATATATATATATATATATACAGAGAGATTGAGAGAGAGAGAGAGAGAGATAGAAATGAGTTAGAGATAGAGAGAAAAAAGGGGAGACATAGAGAGAAGAGACCAACAAGTTCAGTTGGCGAACAAACATAGAGAGAAAAAAAACATGGGGAGAGATGGATAAAAGAGGAGAGATCAAGAAGAAAAGAGATATACAGAGGATAGAGGGAGAGAGAGAGAGAGAAATTGAGACCAAGATATAAAGAGAAGAGAAGCACGTTTCAGTTGGCCAACAAAGATACAGAGAAAAGAACAGCGATAGAGACGGAAGAGAGAGATGATTCTAATATTTAGCCCATGAAGTGCTAGAGAATTGACTCCCAACCATGCTTAGAGGAATCATTGAAATATTTCATAAAATCTTGCGGATACGTAATTTGACAGTCATATGTTAAGTTCGACAGGGTAATTATAAAATGGATTTTTAAAGTAGAATTCATAAAAAAGACTAACTCATACCTTTAAATAAAATATTGCAAGAGAAATCATGATTTATTTATATTTATGAATTACCTTTTGGGGGAAAGGAATCTAAAGTTACACTTTTAAATATAAAATTCATTTAGTAATTATTATTTAATGTTAAATTCATCAATTTGCCATGGCCGTTAATCTCATATAGTGGAATTATATTTAATGTACATTGCTATGTTGTGCCGCTATAAACCCTCCAATCATTTTACTTTTCGTGTGAGTCCTGAAAAGGAATATTATTTTAATAAAAAGATTAGACCAATTTAAACTTAACAATAACATTTATTGAAGACACAACATATCTATTCAATTCCAATACATTAACTACTCTTTCTATTAATTATTTATTAAGATAGAATGTGAGAGGAGAGCATGTGAGACACTGAACCATATACCTAACGTATTTATTAACCTGTGGATGATTGATGAACACCTACCTTCAATCTGGGCCTTGTTAGCAGCACTTGGTTAATCTCATCTGTAATTACACGCATCAACTCGAAGTGTAATGCTCACTCGTAACTTCATTGAATGCTGCTAACTCAAACACTCCACTTATTTCATGCTATTAGGCGGTTCTATCCACAAGTCATCATAACATATCTGCATCAGTTAATTCTGAACAACTGTTCACCAGCATCTTTCTTAAGTCATTTTAATATATCTCATTTTTAAGTCAAAAATCATGATTGTCCTATTTCTGGTCAGCTCTTGTCTCAAAATTCCACCTGTCTTCCCCAATGTCTGATCTCGTTCTTTTTTTATCAATGTCTGATGTTTCCCTCGGTGTGTGTGTGTGTGGGGGGGAGTAACTCCGCCTTTACTTCTTTTTGGCGCTTACTGGCTATTCCTTACCCAATGGCACCATTGCACATTTAGTACGGCCCATCTCAGCCCCTCTGGTATGGCACCCCTAAATTTATAGTCTTCTGACCTTTAGGTTCAAGACATAATAAACCTTGATGCCAGCCAGACTACACGCTTTGTTTGCCGTTCTGGCCACCATAAATACTCACATAAAAGTGTCTCATCAAATGTGAGAACACTTTCTGGTCTCACATATCTCCCCTCGGACAAAAAAAAACAAAAACAAAAAAATTCAACACCAATTGAGTTCGAAACAAAGTTCGATTCACTTGCCACTCTCTAATTGGCATTTTTCACCTTTTGGGACAAAGTTCGTCCAGAACTGTAGTTCAAATAGTCTTGCTGTAAACACCAACAGTTTTTTGAACACATATATTACAGTAAATCAAAAGTTATGCACACATCAAACCCACCAGGTTAAGCTTCCAATTGAAGCGCAATTAAAATTTGATAATTTTAAAGTATTTTAAACATATGCACATTCACTTTGAAATGTTACACACTAACTATTTAACTTTTATATTTTTAACACAATTCACATTTTTTTTACAAAATACACAGTATACAATTTTTCAACATAATTCTTTTCATACTTCATTAATTTCCATAATTGATAACTTCATCACATATATAACATTTTTGCTTAACCTTAAAACATTGGTACATACTTATTAATAGAATCAAACATTTTTTTTTTAAATCAGCCATTGAAAATAAATTTTTCACTGAATTCTGTAACTCTCATTACAATTGCATGTGGGATTGACAATCACCTGATATTGTCTCCTTAACATTTTTTTTCTTACATGGCATGTAAACAAACAACACCCCTTGCACTTGATGATAGCAACTGATTGATCATTTGCCAAAAGATCATTAGGAGAACCCTTTCTTTTCCAAGCCCCGCTACCGGAAATGCGTACCGGAAATGTTCAAATCCCCTATCCGACACTAGGAAAGCGACCAGTTAAATAAAAAGACTCTCGAAAACGATTCCTTTTTCTTTAATCGTTTTTTGCAACAGCGATTAGCAGCTCACATCCTCTCAACTTTACTTTTGCACAGTGACAAAGCCTTGTAAAGTGGACAACGTGCGGCGTGGTTTGCTGACCACTGAAGATGATGATGGCGGAGCTTCTACAACACAAAGGATTGAACAACTGAAGTATCGTGACTTTTCTTATCCAACTTGGCGTGTATATAAACGTTGAATTATTCTTTTAAATATATACCTCCTCATCAATTTATTTTATTGCTATTTTCGTGCAACCCACTCTCTATCACTGCATGCCGTGGTATTTGAACCACCCCTTACTGTACTGCTTTTAACGTATTTCTTTTGTTTTCTTTTTTAAAATCAAAGTTAAATAGCCCCTTATTTAAATATATTTAGTTGCTTCCTTTGGGGTGACTTGTATTACTATCAAAGTCATCTCTAAGGTGTCTTCTATTTCTGCATGTATACGTTTTATAATAACATTATTCAACATTTTGAAAATCATTTTATTGTATAATTTTATCATTTAAATTTCACCTTTCCATTTGTTATTAAGATTTTCTCTTATTTAATTTGTTTTCTCTATACCTTCCATGTGACTTTTATGAAATGTGAAAAAAAATTTGAAAGTTTTTTTTAATTTTGAAATTTAATTTTAAACTTTTAAATTTTCTGATATATAATTTGTTTAAATTTTATTTATTTTATCTCCTTGCTTATTACTTTCATAATTTTTAAATTTTATATTTAATTATTTTATTTTTTTTAAAACAAACTCAAGACTTTAATTTCTTGTCTGACCCTTCATTTACTTAACTTAAAAGTTTTATTTTATATTTTCAACATCTTATGAATTGAAATCCTATCTATTTATTATTTATCCTTTTTAAACGCGGATTAATTTAATCACCGTACCTACAAAATTTATCATATTTATGTATTTTATTTTATTTTAATCCTTATGACTCTGAATACCTGACATTTATAACGCGCGACTGTTGACTCGATTGTTTATCATCCTATCGCACCATTATTTGTTTAATTATAACTTATTTTGCCATTTTATGTAACTGCGGCCAACACCTTTATCGCCGTATACATATTATTATTTATTTACATTACCACATATGACATTTATTGCATCGAAATTCTTTTTATTTATCATAACATTTTTCAACCTCTTATTCAGAATATCCTTTTCACAAATTTTTTCCATATTTAAAAATACGTAATCACCATTTTATATGACATTACCAACAGAGTATATATATATATATATATATATATATATATATATATATATATATATATATATTTTATGTAGATTACGGTTTGTTTACAAACGCTTTCCGGTTGCTATCGTATCTCATCGATAACTTTAATGTTTTTATTTACATTCCCCACTGACATCTAAATGCTTAATTATTTAATATATTTATTTATTCATTCCATATTTATTTATATACATTTGACATGTATTTCACATTTATTTATTATCGTGCAATTTTCCTCATCAATACTTTCATTTTATTTTCATATCCATATTTATTTACACTCTATTTTCATATCCATATTTATTTACATATACATGATTAACGTAACCTTTAATTACGTTGTAAATGAACAACAAAAATGCTTTATTTCGCACTCAAAATTCTTCAATTATTTTTTTATTTCAACCTATTTTTACACTATCTGTAAATTTATTCATTTATTCACTAAACAAAATTTTAGCTAAATTTTACTCATTTATCCTGTCACTTTAGGATTAATTTAGTTATTTAATCTGCTACTACAATTTATATTATTTCTCAAACATTTATTTACTTAAGCAATTTTCAATGCATTTTTACATTTGAACATTCCTACACGAGATATCGTGTCCTCGATTGCTTTATTGCAACGGGCGATTTACAGCTACTTTAACTGTTCATAGTTTAACATTTTAAATTCAAATTGATTTAAAATTTTCAATTACTTATGCCTTTGTTTACTTTTTGACGTAAAATTTACACCATCTATGACTAATCTTTAATATTCTCGTTTTCAGCTCATTACTTATTTTTTCACTTTATTTAAACCTGTCATTCAATTTTTAAGCCTATTGACTCCCTTGAAAGACTCAACATTTTTGCCTGCCTTTGAAAACAACTTCGGGTCTGTCGTGTGGTCTGGGTTTTCAACACCCTATTCTGAGCTAACTTTATCCTGAACAATGCAGCATGCCTGCACAACCTTGTCCTTGCCTGGATTTGGCTCCAGACCTTTCATCTACCCAATTAGGTAACATATTTGATTTTACCTTTAATTTTTGTAGAAATTATTTACATCAATTAATCTCTGCATAATTTTCTTATCACATGTACATTTTGACTTAACATTATAAATTATATTATGATATAATATTATTTTCGAAAAAGAACTATTTGTACAATTATTATCAATTTTTCTAAAATTCATACCATGTTCATTTTTAAACCATTCCAGGATTATTCATTTGTTTCTTAGAAATTCATACCACTTTCATTCTTAAATAATTCTTTCCTTATTGCTTTTTTTTAAAAAAAATTTCATATCATTATCCATTTTTTCATTTTTAAAATTTTTTCAATTTCAGATCATTTTCCATATAATTCATTTTGACTTGTGATTCTTTTTATCTCTCTCTCATTTTACAATTTTTCAAGAACCAATAATCAGCAAATTTAGAATTTTTAAAAATCTTTGATTTCAAGACAGAATTTTGACCAAGCTTTATCTCACTTTGTTCATGAATATTACATTCATTTTCCTTTGTGTTAAGAATTTCATTTAGTAACTCTAATTCTTGCCTAACATACTCTTTATATTTGGTTTGACTTTCAATTATTTCTGAATCTACTTTTAGAATATCATTTCCTTCATTCTCATTGTGATTAATATCTCTTATTATTTTACCATTTTCCTTTTGAAAATTTTTACAAACATTTGAATTTTGTATTTCTTGAAATTTATTATTTTCATCAACCAAATCATCCATTATTTTATTTTCAAGTGAATTTTGCTTATCATTATCATGATTTCCACTTTCATTTTCATTTTCTTGAAAATTAACATTTTGACTTTTTTTTTCCAAAACATCCATTATTTTAACCTCATTTGAATTTTGCTTTTCAAACACTCCACTTATTTCATGCTATTAGACGGTTGTATCCACAAGCCATCATAACATATCTGCATCAGTCAACTCTGAACAACTGTTCACCAGCATCTTTCTTAAGTCAGTTTAGTATATCTCATTTTTAAGTCAAAAATCATGATTGTCCTATTTCTGGTCTGCTCTTGTCTCAAAATTCCATCTGTCATCTCCAATGTCTGATCTCGTTCTTTTTTTATCAATGTCTGATGTTTCCCTCGGTGTGTGTGTGTGGGGGGGGGAGTAACTCCGCCTTTACTTCTTTTTGGCGCTTACTGGCTATTCCTTACCCAATGGCACCATTGCACATTTAGTACGGCCCATCTCAGCCCCTCTGGTATGGCACCCCTAAATTTATAGTCTTCTGACCTTTAGGTTCAAGACCTAATAAAACTTGGTGCCAGCCAGACTACACGCCTTGTTTGGCGTTCTGGCCACCATAAATACTCACATAAAAGTGTCTCATCAAATGTGAGAACACTTTCTGGTCTCACACCTTTGATAAAAAATGGTATATATTTTTGCTTTAAATTTGGCTTACTAGTCATAAACATTGTGTATATTTTTTGTAAGGATTCTGTTAATATAACTTTTTCCATAAAATTGTTAACAAAAAATATATATTTTATTGTTCTATGATACATTCACAGTTTTATGTGATGTGATTAAGAAAATTTCATTTTACCTATTTTGCATTTTTCTACAGTTTGGCTTTTTTTTCAAAATTTTTATTTGCCAATCCTATGAGTAGTAGTTGGCGGGAATGTTGATAATGATGTTCATTACTGTCGACTGCATTCCTTACCATTACAAAAATTCCCCACTTTAACAAAATTTTTCTTCCCAACTTAAACTGTCTGTGCTTAAATTTTAACTATTGTGGGAATATCTAACCAAGTTAAACTATCAAAATATCTTGTTTTATTAATAAATCATGCTAAGACTTTAAAATCATTGTTACTTAATTATAAAAGAAGGTGACAAGTTCTATATTTTTTCTCAAACTTTTGCAACTTCTATCGAAATCCTTGACGTAGGCTACAAGTAACACCTTTCCGCAATCCAGATCCGAAGACTCACCAGAGAGGCTGAGTATCCAAATCTCGGGCCGAGAGAATTTAAACGATCCCCAGCAAGAAACAGGATCAACGAGCCACCCGACAGAACCGGACAGAGAAATCCGCAGATCCCACCATACCACACTCGCACTACCTGGGACTGCAGACCAACGCCTCATAAGGTGAGGCCAACCGCCACCATACCCGGCAAGGAACGCTGACAGAGACGATCGGAACCACCACCCAACAGACCAGAGATCCGCCAGCTGTGGGGCCAACCAGACAACCCGATCCACCACGGAACAGCGGCAACACAACATCCACAGAAATTTATTTAACAAAAAGAAGGTTACATGGCTCCCCATGGGAGACATAAAAAAAGCACTTTTGCAGGTGTCCTATTTTATTTAAAATGAACCATAGCGTCCTTTGTCAGTTCCCACGATCTGCAGCTGGTTCACTACTCAGGGCATTAGAATCTCAAACGTTTCCAGAGAGAGAGGGGGGCGGGGATGTAGGAATTCTTAAGAGTGAAGTGGCGACAGGAAATTCCAATTCTGTCCTACGACACTTCCATTAAAAAAGGACTAATAACGAGCACCAAAAAGATTCAAAATTAAAATCAAAACCGAAATTAAACTTATTATTCCTTAAATAACTCAATTTTACATAAGCCCTTAATTCTAAATCAAAACTTCTAAACCTAAAACCAAAGACATTAATTATACTCAAATAACATATACGTAACAAAGCAACGAACGTCGCCACAGAAACACAACCTTCCCACATAAATACAAAACAGTCCTAAGAATAATTCAATTAAAAAAAAGCAATTCAATAAAACCTTTAACTCAATTCCCATAATCAGTATATAATCGATACCTCTCAAGTGCCTTCATATAACTAGGGCAGTTTCTGCTTCTACAAAAATGTTCAGTGTCCAGAGCAGCCGATCTCTTCCTATTATAATTATCACAATTTATATATTTAAACTTATCTAAGCATTCACCCTCTGGATGCAACAACGAACATCTTAAACATTTCTTCCCTGCATTACGCTTTCCACTAGTATGACCAAATGAGCCGCATTTCATACATATCAGGATTGAATAAAATTCCCTGCTCCAGATCTTCCCCCAATCTAGGTAAACATATCCTTGTCGCAATATCGACCTAAACAAGTTAGGTCTCACTTCATATATTCTATGAGAACCCTTCCTAACCTTAATGTTAAACCTATGTACTATATCAGCGACTTTCCCCCCCAAGTCTTATATTCTAAGTGACACCTTTGACCATTTCAGTGATTCTTCAAGTGACACTTTTGACCATTTCAGTGGTTTTTCCAAACAAGTGTTCCATGGATCTAAAGGCGAATCACGGGCATAGCATATTAGATCTAATTTTAGACGCTGAGAGCTTAATTAGACAGAGTCTGAGACCAGACACGGTCCATAGATGTATTCAAATATAGTGTCCAAACGTGGTGTCCTAAATCACCACACTGATCCAATATTGAATTAGAATTATCTTAAGTGTTCAAGAACTTTTTTGGGGGAATGCAGTAAAAAAATCAATATGATTTTTAGTTAAGAGTACAAAAGAAAATTTTAAGTTGGTTCAACTGAATCAAAATCATGATAAACAAATATTTACGTCAATAAATGAATCTCGGTATCAGCTTCCGGTGCAAAGTTGCATTTTTAATGATTTTTATGTCTATTATTGAGACAAATGTCAATATGATGAATAAAAGAAGAGTAACACAAGTAATGCAGTATTAGTAGCTTTTGATGTAGAACATCTTAGGGAGCATGATGCGAGGTAAATTATGAAATAAATGTGATGTGTATGAAAAGAAATTATGCAATGAAAGTGCCGCCATACACTTCTTTTGCATAATTCGCCCTATACGCAAGTATGTGCTTATCGCGTGTGTCGATGCGTGCATGCCCGGTAGAGTGATAACGAGCTTTACATAGAAACGATTCATCGTCGATAACTTCGTCGTGGAGCATTCTACTACTTGGTGGAGCATTCTACTACTTGGTGGAGCATTCTACTACTTGGTGGAGCATTCTACTAATCAATCAAAACGTTATAATTAAAAGAGAATAAGAAAATTCAAAATAATAAATTTTTGTTTTCGCAAAAGAGACAGTCTATTATCAGACATAGTATCATAGCTCCGTGTATGTCACAGATTCAAAATAAAACAATAAATACGTGAATTTATTTTCCCTGGGTACCGTGTACTATCGTCATATAACACATTTGAACCTTGTATCATCGTCACATAACATATTTGAACCTTGCACAATCGTCACATAATATATTTCAACTTTGTACTATTGTCACATACCACATTTTAACATTGTACTATCTTCACGTAGCACACTTAAACCTTGTACTATTGTCACATAACACTCTTCAACCTTGTATCATTGTCATATAACACACTTCAACCTTTTTATCATTCAAAATATGAGAAAGGAGTGAGGTTTCAAATCAATCTATAACGAGTTAATTACTATTTTTTCTTTTAATTAGGGGGATCCTCCCTCTGCTCGCTATGTTAGGAAACCTCCGTAACTCGCTTCGCAAGCACTTTCGTACCACCTGCGCATAATACGCAAATGGTACAGTCCTTGTTAACTGAAATTCACCAGCACTAGAACTCGCTTTACTAGCTCTTCCAATCTGGACGACGCATTCGACCGCCTATGTGTCCCATGCTCGCGGACTCTCGCAGAATCCCGGAATTCCGCTCGCTACTGGCTACCGCTCATTAATCCCGTAACTCGATTCACGAGTCGGGAGGATTCGCCTCCTAATCGCTGAATCTCACTGACGCTCGCAGAACCCAGGAGCTCGGCCCTCCATTGGCGTCCGCTCATTCATTCCCATAACTGGATTCGGGAGTCGGGAGGTTTCGCTTCCTACTCGCTGATGTTTGCTAAGCTCACTTCACGAGCATTTTTGGGACGCCTGCTACGCAGCCGTAATAAAAATACGCCGTCCCTTGTTAACTGACATTTAATAGCCCTAAAGCTCGATTCGCGAACTCTTTCAATTAGGACAGCACACACGATCGCCTACGTGTCCCATGCTCGCTGAAGCTCGCAAAACCCCTGAACTTCGCCCTTCATTGACTGTCACTCATTAATTGCAGATCGCCGTAGGCATGATGTCCTCGTGGGGGCTTCGTCTCATTATTATCTGACGATCATCAACTTTCTTAACTACGAGAACAATGCCAACAAGCTCAGCCCCCCAAAAGTCTCTACGCTCGCCAACTCCGAATATCGCTTCGTGAGTTGGGAGGTTTCGTTTTCTACATCCTGGCGCTCGCTGAGCCTACATCGCGAATCCTTTCATGCCGCCTGCTATTATAAACGATAGATTTCAGTATTAGGAAGAAACGACAAAATATTACAATTGTAGGTTTTGCTGTCTTTTGTTAACTGACATTCATCATCCATAGCGCTCAGTCCCCAAATCGCTACGCTCGCCAACTCCAAAGATCTCTTCATGAGTTGGGAGGCTTCGTCTTCTACTTCATGGCGTTTGCTGAACCTGTATCTCGAATCCCGTGTCGCCTGCTACGATAGCTTACTATATTAGGAAGAAATGGTAAATACTAGTCATAACTTTAGGTTTTGCTGCTTGTTCCTAATACAGTTTCATAATGCGTGTTACGCTTTCAGTATAGAGATATTTACAGCAATAAAACATTTAATTGTTTTGCAATATAGCAATAAAATCCTGAAGTTCATGACAACAATGGTTGTGAAACTCTCTGTTTGTTTGTCAAAATAAGCGCTAAGTTATATGATTGTCAACATTTCACATTTTCCCAAGTACACTGCTAATATTATAGTTATGCTTAAAAAAAAATATTTACACTTTTAAACTTTTTAATTCTTCAATAACTCAGTTTTTGCTTATTTTGTAACGTTTTTGCCAGAAACCAATCAGAAAGAAGTTAGCAATAGTCTCGACCCATTAAATCTTCGACCGTAGTGAAGGAAAATTTTCATTTCAGAAAAATGCATAAAAATTGAATAACTTATTAACTAAATCGAAATTTAAAAAAAAGGGCTCCGTCCTGAAAAATTTAAACTATGTAGGTACATGTCAACAAAATTGGAGATTTTCCTATTGCTAGTCTGTCTAGGATGCGAACTCGCAGCTCAAAAACTTTTCCTTTAACATTAAATACTTCCTAAAATATATTTTATATCGAAAAACAGTTTATATCAGTGTATTCCGATAATATTTCTCTACAAATGTACCGACTTTCACAATTTTAAGTGCTATAGGTTTGCGGCCCGTGCTATAGAATTGCTACATATTTTGTAGTACAGAGCATCTTTGGAAATGCGAAATTTATGGGCAGCGGTGTCAGCTACGTTTTTTTTTAATACAGAGAGATATTATGAGAAAAATAGTTTTTAATGAATTCATTGCGTTCATTTGTTTTTTGTTTCTTTGATTGTTTTTAGTTGTATCAACGGTTTATTACCAATTTCGTGAAAAATGGGTATATGATTTCTTAACATTTAGTATTTTGTAAAATATAACTAAAGTAAGTATATTCGAAAAGATGAAAAACTGCTTAAGGTTTCGAAAATAGGTTTTTATTTAAAAGGGAATTTATTCAATATTCAAAGGTGTATTCGATTCAATATTGGTGGAATTCAATATTCGAATATTCGAAGGAATTCAATGTAAGAAGACTTATTTCTTTCCTAAATATAAAATACAAAAATAACTATATATATATATATATATATATATATATATATATATATCTATATATATATATATATATTGCATGGATTGGCAGCTTCCAACCAAAGATATTCTATTATTCATTTTCTATACATTTTATTATTATTTTCGAGATTGCTA
Source organism: Amaurobius ferox (assembly GCA_951213105.1). Classification (NCBI taxonomy): domain Eukaryota; kingdom Metazoa; phylum Arthropoda; class Arachnida; order Araneae; family Amaurobiidae; genus Amaurobius; species Amaurobius ferox. The sequence goes on along the minus strand of OX578145.1, from coordinate 19,742,233 downwards.
TTGTAAAGGCTTTGGTTTCGTATTAGTATAGTCCAAAAATATTGTTCGTTCTAAACGGCCGTTCTGGTGAAATAATATCCAATCCATATAATCGCAATATTATTGTTTTCATGATCGTATAATTTAAAAATGCAAATAATTTTTGTTATTCATTAGTTAATGTTCTTTCTGTCAATAAAGAATTTGGTTTAAGAAAAATAATCAATATTAAATTTTCTTGGCGTACCCTCATCTATCGACTAGTGCACTCTTTGGAGTACGTGTTCCCCAGTATGGATACCCTTGATTCAGATCTTACCTCTAAAAAAATTCTTATTTGTGTACTGTACATTTCGAAAGTTTATGTTACAATATATATTACTAGGGGGCTCTGCCCCCTACTCGCTACGCTTTGTCCACACCCTTCGAGAGTCTTCGTCTTCTACTCGCTGCGCTCGTAGACGTTGCTTCATACCTACCTTTTCAAAAATTCTACTTTCAAAATTCTCTTTTTCTATCCCTACTTATTTTGCCCAGGATGTAAAAATAGGGATTTTTCTTAGCCTAGGGAATCCCTTGATTTCCTTGATCCCTTTTCTTAGCCCAGGGAATCCCCTGAATTCCTTGATCCTGAGATCGCTTCGTGAGCTCTTTCATTCCAAACTAAAATTTAAATCGATAAACGGTTTATTTCATCGTATTACCCACCCTATTATTTCTCTATAAATGTACCAAATTTTATATTTTCATATGCTATAATTTTTACGATACGAGATAGAGAAATCGCTAGACGTGCTGATACGAAAAAATAATTTCACTTCAGAAGTGCATAAAAAGTAAAATACGAGTATTTCAAAAACTACATCGAAATAAAATAGGCTCCAACCTGCAAAAATTCATCCATATAGGCACCTGACTGCAAAAATTTGTGGTCTTGCTATTGTTAGTCTATTCAGGACGTGAACTCGCAGCTTAAATATTTTGTCTTTGATTTTGACATTAAATATTTCTGAAATTACAATATATATAAAAGAAATCGCTTTATTGCAGTGTATTTCCCAAAGCTTTTTCTACAAGTGTACTGAGTTTTATATTTTTATATGAAATAGTTTTTGCGGTACGAAGAAAAGAATCTCGAGAAACGAGAAATTTGTCAAACAGCAGGGGCAGTTACTTTTTTTTAATATAGAGAAATACGTCTGCAATGCACATGAAAACCTGAAAAGCTTTTTAAATTATTTCCGACTGGTTCTTGTCTCTTAATATTTCCAGATCTTTTTAATAATACCAGGTCTCTTAAAGAATTCAAAGTCTCTGTATTGAGATTTTGCACTTGTTCTAATTTAAATCACAGTCATCATTTTCAGTGAGTGTGAAAGGGCCGCTGATTGATAAATTGTTGAGATGTGCTTACATTTTATACATAATGCGCGTATAGAAATGTTAATGAATAGATGAGATTTTAACTTTATTTCATTCGCTATCCGCTATGTAATAAAAGACAGAAAATACTTCACTCTTATACTATAATTATCTATTTCAAAAAGTGCATGTAATTTTACCTTCAAACAAATGAAGTTTGCACATATGTGTTGCGATATAACATTAATCAATAAAGCTAATGAATCTGTTCTAATAGATTTTTAAACAGCACGTTGTTATTAATTAACATTAGGATTTACATACTTTTCTTAATACTATTGAAATAGTCTTCTGGGAAGCAAGTGTAAGCAGTCGTATGTTGTTCATTAAGTGTTCTCGAGTTATAAAGTACTTAATGCTTTACAGAGCTTAATATTGATGCATTTTCATTTAGTTCCTATTAGAAGTATATATAATAGATACATTTTTGTCTTTGAAATTTGATTGGTCCCTGGATTCGTTTTTTCACACCTTTCAGTTTTCCGAAGTCAAGCAGCATCGGGCGCGGTTATTACTTGGGTGGGTGACCACCTGGGAACACCGAGTGCTGTTGGCACATTTCAGCGCGGTAATCCTGTGGTTTGCGTACTGGATTTGCAGGCTACCACAACTGCCGCCGTGTTCATGCGGAGTACAATCACGTTAAAAATGTGGGTCCGTTAGTCCCTCCGAGAGGTTGGTGGTAGGGGAAGGAGGGTACGGTCCCTGTGGATGCCTCCCCCATTGGTATCCGATCTAAACTGGATGGCACTTCCCGGCCGTCCAAACAGTTACCTTACACCTTTCTGGTAGGACGGACGGTCTGGGTCTTAACAGCAACAACACCTTTAACTTTTGTAAACAAATTGCAGCAACAATGGTTATTTTTTCTGTAGATTACTTAACGTGATGTATATCTGAAAAAATCCGTGTGCTTTCGTTTCTTAATTTGTTCGAAATTCAAAAATGGAAATCGGACATGATTTAATGATCATTTCCACCCAAAGTGCAAAAATAAAATATGGTATTTTTCTTTCAGTCGTAATTTTTTCTTATTTTTTTTATACTTTGCAGAATATTTTGTTTTTATTTACAACAGTCGGATTCCCATATAATTATTTAATATTCTATATGTTTCCATTCTCGGAGTCAAAGGAACTTTAGGAACCCCAAGTGCTCTCAATTTTTCTGGAGAATTACAAACACGAAATGCCTCCTTGTCTTTTAGGAGTATAAGGATATTTCGCAAAATCCATCAAAAATGTTGGTGCTGAATTTCAAGATTTCGGTCAGAAATATTTTTCTTGGTATCTCATACCGAAATATGTTCATGTCGAAATTTGTTTGAACTC
>OX578145.1:19714501-19737001 GCA_951213105.1 Amaurobius ferox | reverse complement strand
CATCCACTGAATTCCTTTTGAAATAAATATGGAAATTCTTTCGAATGCCTCGAAATCCATCCGTTGAATTCAAGATACGAATTGAAATAACATTGGGATATTTTGAGTTGAGCTAAATTAAATTTTACCTACAGTACGTTGACATTATATACATAGTACAGTAGGACTTCGATCATTCAACGTTGAATATGTCGAAGAATTTTTTCCAATTCTTTGGAATATACGAGGATGGATTCAAAAAAAGGTTACAAGGGTAATAAAAAGTATTTATTAATAACAGACAGAAAGTACAAAATGGAATTAAGAGGCATACTTGGCGATCACTTTTTCACATAATCACCAAATCTATTTAGGAATTTATCTGAACGCAGGACCAACTTGTTTAACGCGGTTCGATAGAAATCACATTCCTGTCCATTGAGCCAGTTCTAGGCAGCTGTTTACACATCACTGTCTGAAGAGAACCTTGTTCCAGATAAGTGTTCTTTCAATTTCGGAAAAAGGAGATAGTCACTGGGTCCCAAATCTCGGCTGTATGGGGGGTGGCTCCAGACTTCCCACTTAAACTTTTGCAGCAATTCTTGAATTTGGCGAGCAGTATGGGGCCTGGCATTGTCATGCAGGAGGATGACACCATCACTCAACATGCCAGGGCGTTTGCGTCGGATGGCTTCACGTAACCTTGTCAAAGGGGTACAATAACGATCGGCAGTAACGGTATGGCTACGCTCCAAATACTCGATCAGGATAACACCGCAGGAATCCCAGACACATTCTTTACCCATAAGAAACGAATCACGGCTCGCACCTCCAAGCGAGATCACTTTTCTTAACGCCTTGCCATTTCAATTGCTCTGACGCGTCTGCGAACTTACACTACCTACCCGCACAAACGTTATAAGACAACTACCGCCATCTGTCTCCACTCTGGGGGAAAATATTCCCTCCACAATAATTACTTTTCAAATGCTGCTGCTTGTAACCTTTTTTTATCTACCCTCGTACTTATAGCTATGGATTTTACTTATGATTTTTTTATACCCCTGAACTTATATTGCACATTCTTTTAAAATTCCAAGAAAACGCTCATGAACTTATAATGTACATTCTTTTAAAATTCCAAGGAAACACTCATGAACTTATAGTTTACATTATTTTAAAATTTCAAGTAAACAACACTCATGAAGTTATAATGTGCGTTCTTTTAAAATTGCATGTAAACACTCATGAGCTTATAATTATTTTAAAAGAATTAAAGATATTGAAATGAAATCCGTCCTGGCCTAAATTAATTATTATAATATAACTAACTAAAATCATTAAAATAATATTAAAATTTAAACCATTCTTCCCTGAGAACCCAGACGATCCAGTTCACTCGAGAGTATGAAGCTGTTGAATGAATGGTCGGATCCAGTCTCCCCCAAAAGTTGTCCATAAAATGTAGTATTTTTATCAATAAAATAATCATTTTCTTAGTGCATAGGAAATCATTGACAGCCTCCCTCCCGCTAAATGTTTAAAAGTTAAGATAAAAAAAAAATAGACCGTCGCCCCAAACATAAATAGAAACCCTTAACATCTTCCTTTTTATTAGCATTCAAAACGGCCTTTTGAGTGAACAGAAAATTATCCGTAAAAGAACTTGATCTATTTCTGGTTTAAGGTCAAATGCTGCAGATATCCTTTGAACTTAAGTCTGCACTTGAAGGATAGTCTTTTGAATCCTGTCTCCCCATTCAGTAAAAGGACCAACCCAAGGTTAGGACAAAAGGTGGTTTTTGAAGTGCGTTTCATTCGACGGGTTCTGTGTGGAATCTAAAATATGAATTTTCTATTTATTTATCAAAAATAATCTCAATAAAGTCACTGTAAGAATCGCATCTCCAAATAGGTCTATGTTTGGCGCGCCTTGGCAACCCTGCTGGTGAGTGCAGTGGGGCTTGGAAAACATAGAACAGTGCTTAGCACTGTGTGAGACACATGTGTTTGTAAAGCACAGTAGTAATTTTTGGCTTAACTTGATTAACTTGTTAATTAAATATTCAAAACAAAACACGTGGTTTTTATGATTCAAGGCACCATGATCGAGAGACAGGGAATGTTTACTGCCTTTGTCGTCAGGATCGAATTCCATTGCCATTGTCCTGTTTGAGTTGTGAAGTATCCATCCGTGGTTGTACTAAACTAAAGCTGGCCGTTGGCGAGTTTCATTCCAATTGGTTTGAAAATGCTTAAGTGTATTTACGGAGTCTTACGAATTATTTACGAAATATTTTATGGAGCAAAGCTGTTGGGTTCCGAAGCGAACTTTTGGTGTTCTAAGGAATTATAGGAGGCTCAAGAGTTAGTTCAAGACCTGAGAGGTGAACAATTTTATTTTATCAAAATTTTACTTTAATTGATTAGTGTTTTAGGCATAGTGAGTTTAGCGATTTTACTACAAATATTTTAACTATTTTACTGTGAATATTTTCATGCTTTTAGTGCAATATTTTAATGAATTTAATACTGAGTTTAGTGCAATTCTTTTAATGATTTTATTTTTGAGTTTAGTGTAATTTTGTATATCATTTTAATACTGAGTTTTGATTGCTTGCATACATGATGAAATTTATGAACAATTGCTTGTAATGATGTGCGGTAGGCAGTAGTTGTAGAAGATTGTATTGGTTTCAAATTATATTGCAATTTGTGGATTAGTTGTTTGTGTAAACCAAAAAGAATGGATTTTCTAAAGGTGGATATAAAGATTAATGGTGGAAACCATGGATACGATAATCTGATATGTGTGCATGTTCTGGAAATTAGTTAGTGAAATGCATAGTTAGTGAATTCTGCATATGCCGTTGAAGATCGGAAAGGAGGAAAGGGAGTTGGGAACTATGCAATAAAAGCAGATCGAGTGAAGGAAACGGTATATAGACCTTCGCCACGATTGTGAAGGATGCAAAAGACATCCGCTGGGACCTACATGATTCAATGAGGCCGGTACCAATAACAAGTGGTCATGACGACCGAGTGGCTTAAATAATTGAAAAATCAGTCAAGAATTCACGGAGAACGTAAGAACCGGATGATGAAGTAGTAAGATCCCATATCGGGTGGAGAAGAATTCTTAAGTAAAGCTGCCTTACTGGCCGAAAAGATGGAGCACGGCTTAGAAATTTGTTAGCTACATTAAAAAATAAAAAGCCAAATAGGGGGCTTAGTATTAAGGAGGTACATACATATAAGCATACATATAAAGGTTTTTGGCTTTTAATGAGTTAGATAGTGATATTTTTCTCTAGTAAAATACAGTACAATATCAGCATACCGGAACATGTGAAGTCCTGATAACCTGTTACCATTTTATTAATTTGCATTATATTATCATTTTCTTGTTGACTTCCAGCCAATTAGCGCAACGGTTTGACAGACCCATCAGGAGATGCCCATGTAGTTTGCGGATTCTATAAGTGGGTTGGAATCAACATTTAGGCAGATCGGTTATTTTTAGGCGACACGAGTCTCATTCGGGCCGTGTTGGGGCTACAAATCTCTGATCGTTAAAATAAAATCTGGATGCTTAGACTCGGTGAGTCAACGATAGTAATCCCAAGTAATTTGAACAAGCTAAACTTGATCGAGCAGTTCTCTCTCGTAATCAAGTATTATTAAGCCTTTCTTATGGGTGGCGCGCATATTATGAATAAGTAAGATGCCTTCTTGGATATTGCTGCCTCACGTACTGTTATATCTTTGAGTCTTGGGGATCTGTTTAAGGTAGTAGAAACATAACCTTAAATTTGATTATGTTAAAATGAGACAGTTGTATTTAAGTTTATAAATATATTTTGGCTTCTTAAAATATATCTCTGTGTGTGCATTCCTTGGCTGTTAAGATTTGATTACTTTAGATTTCATTATCGCAACCATGTCGCTTATCTCATTATCGCATCGCATATGCCACTTTGGAGAATTTGAATCAAGACAGGATAAATCAAAATTGCTGTACACTTACTTCAATGTTGCGGTACGTCCAATAATTGAAATCTTCAGGCTGCAATTTTGGGTTCAGCCCTCTCAACGACAGCATTCGTCCACTCTAGCTCAGTATTCACACAAGTAATTGCGTGAGGTCTAATTCTATTGGACAGCTTATGGCGACTTTTGTCTGAAACTATCCTCTTGCAAACTTGTGTCATCCATAAAATTCATCACTAACATTCATCCATAAAATTCATCACTAAGTTGTCATCACTAACTAGTTATTTTGGCAAGTATCTTGCCATATACACTTTTATGAGTTTGATATGTCTTACTTCAAGCACATCAATGTATAAAATTAAATGCAAATTTAGATTTATTTTGTACATGTCACAATATAGTGAGTTTAATTACAACCACATTATAACAACTGTAAGTGTTAAATACTTTATTTACCTTACTATTCCTAATTTCTGATAATCCGATAACAATCTTAAACTAGCTGCTTTACTAGGTCTGAATTACCGACATTGTACTGTGATAGGAATTCTTTTGTAAAGTTCAGGAATTTTTTTCGCAAAATACAAGAAGTTCAAGAAAGATCAATCTTGAATAAAAAGCATTGATTATGAAACACTTTCTATTTGAAATGCAAAATGTGATACAATTAGCGGTGATATTTTTTGAATTTTCACTGAACTGCGATCATTTATTTTACCTGAAAATTTAAAACTTCACTGAAAAATATGAACTTTATTTAAATGACGTCATAGAAATATAAATCGTCTCTGTAAAAGCATAATGTGCATAATATACCGGGTGATTCAAAAGTTCGGAGCAAAAGTTAAACGCTATAAAAATATCTATGGGTCGGAAAGACATGCGGTTTGCTGATTAATATTCACCGTGGTGGGGGATTTTGTGTGGCATGAAAAAAAATATTCAAACTCTCGAAACTCGGGGGGCTGCGGCAGATAATGCCATGGAGAAGACTTATGCATGGAGGTGATTGCATACATGATTGGCCTGCGAGATCCCCGAGATCTCACACCCTGTGATTATTCGTTGTGGGGATACCTAAAATCACGGTTCTATAGAGGAAAGCCCCAGTCCTTACCAGCACTGAGAGGCGCCTTACGGCAGGAGATAGCAGCCATTCTCGTTAATACGCTGTTTGATGCTGTATCAGCCGTAATACCGCGACTGCACTCAGTACTCAGTATGCACTCAGTACTGGAATGTGGTGGTGGACACATATATAATGACCACTTGCAGTTGTAAATCATGCTGAAATAAAATATCTCATTTCACAATTATTACCTCACCTTGTTTTCTTCGCAGCAGCGCTTCCCTAGTGTTGAGATTTTGAACTATTTTTTTTTCATTTTCATGCCATATAAAATCCCCCACTACGATGAATATTAATCTGCAAACCGCATGTCTTTCCGACCCATAGATATTTTTATAGCGTTTTACTATTGCTCCGAATTTTGAATCACCCTGTGTGTAAAAGCAGTGAACATAAAATAAATTTCAGACTCCAGAGTTAAATAATTTTGGTGAAAAAAAATCAGCAATTCTTATACAACTCATCTTTACAATCACTTGCATCTTTACAATCATTCTGCATCCATTAAAATTAGACTTCGTTGTAGAAATAATCAATGTTTGGTGATCATTTAAATTTAATATTGCAATTGCGTTGGCGCAGAATATAGATGCACAAAATTTAAGCAAAAGTAAAACGGTTTTAGAACAGATGCAACACAAAATATAAATTTAAAAGAACTTTAAAAATCACGATTTTTACTCTGGGAAAAAAGATGGATGCTGTATGTTATTTTGAAGTGGGTCATGTGATTTTGCCATATAATATGGGTGTAATTATTACTATTTTAATTTTTATTTAAAAAGCTACCGAACATATTTTGCTGAAATTTTTTTATACATTGTATGGGTTAATTTGAATATTTCCTAAAACTGTCGAAGCAATTTGTGAATTTTAAATTCGCTTAAAAATGTTTGAAAAATTAGGTCCCATATGGTTCAATGTATTTCATTTTTTAAACCCGAGTTCTTTCCAAAACTAATTGTGTGACATTATTCATTTATATTCTCATATGTCCGGCAGTTATCGGGCGAACGGACAGACAGACAGAAAGAAACATAGTTGAAAAGCCATAAACACTTTTCAGCTATGTTGTAAGGTGTTAAAAAAACCAAGATGTTATATAAAAGCTCTTATATTATTAAAGTTTTATCAAAAGTAGTAAAAACCCAGTAGATTTTAATGTATGCAGTGAGATCAGGGGATACAAGGGACATCGGGAGAGTTGACCACTATGTGGAAACGACCATAATCACGAAAAAATGCCACATTTTCATTGTAAATATGCATACAAATTCGGAAAATTTGATATTTTGGACAACTTTAATATTTTTGCTTTCACAAGAGAGTTCGGCTTAAAAATATGACACTGCATAAAAACTCCATACGAATATTTTTATTTCGATATATGAAGCGAGATAGACAATTTGAAATGTGGGAATTTACTTCAAAATTTTTTCTATATATTAATAATGCATGTATAATGATTAACTCTATCATTTGGATCTAACATAGTTGAGATCTACATGCTTAACTTTATTTTCTCAGTATGTACATATTTATTGACTCCCAATAAATCCTTGGCTCTGTCCTGCTTTACTAACCAAATACTTTAAGTTAACAAATATTTCAATTTAAATATTAATATTTATGTGAAAGGCAACCAGCAATTTCGTGCACTCTCTCTCTACTACATACATAAATAATATAGACTGCTTAAGTATTTCGATCTCATATATGTTATGTAATGCATGATTTAAGTTCCGGTTATATTGAAGACATTTTCTTTTATTCCGTTCAATTTTATTCGTAGAATTTCTTTTAAAAGAAATGAAAAAAATAATTTTAGTGACAAGGAATCGATTCTTGGAATTTAAACGAGAAAGTTAAACATTCATGGAATAGTTTATATGTGGGAATAGTTCCATAAAATAAAAGTTTATGCTAGTAAAAGAGGGGCTATATATAGAGAAAATAAAAGATTTATGCACCTAGTCCAGATTAACATTTTATTTTTCATACAAGAAGCGGAGAATTTAAAGTATGATATGGGGCAAAGAATAATACGAATTTTCTTTCAGAAATAAGAAAATTATTCTGAGTTTCGTTTTTAACACTTTACAACAAAGTTGAAAAGTGTTTATGACTTTGTTCATTCTGTCTGTCTGTCTGTCTGTCTGTCTGTCTGTCTGTCTGTCCGTTAGCACGATAACTGCCGTAAAAATGAGTTTATCAAAATGAAATTTTAGTATGTTGTTCAGACGGTCTGTAGGACCTATGGGAATATAAATAAATAATATCACCCAATTAGTTTTTTATTGAACCCGGGTTGAAAAAATGAAATACATTGAACCCTATGGGACCTAATTTTTCAAACATTTTTTAAGTAAATTTAAAATTCACGAATTGCTTCGAAATTTTTAGGAAATATTCACATTATCCCATAGAATATATAAAAAAAATTCAGTAAAATATGTTAAGTAGTTTTTTAATTAAAAAAATTATTTAATATAGGGAAAAAAACAAATTCAATTAAATTCTGACTTTGGGATATCTTCCAGAAAGAAAAGAGAGAGATATTATATAATAAATATCTCTCCATTTGTTTAAACGTTTTGTATATGGGAGTGGCTTCATATTTTAAGATAAATTTGGTAGATAACAATTTTTCATTTTTTAACACTTTACAACAAAGTTGAAAAGTGTTTATGACTTTGTTCATTCTGTCTGTCTGTCTGTCTGTCCGTTAGCACGATAACTGCCGTAAAAATGAGTTTATCAAAATGAAATTTTAGTATGTTGTTCAGACGGTCTGTAGGACCTATGGGAATATAAATAAATAATATCACCCAATTAGATTTTTATTGAACCCGGGTTGAAAAAATGAAATACATTGAACCCTATGGGACCTAATTTTTCAAACATTTTTTAAGTAAATTTAAAATTCACGAATTGCTTCGAAATTTTTAGGAAATATTCACATTATCCCATAGAATATATAAAAAAAAATTCAGTAAAATATGTTAAGTAGTTTTTTAATTAAAAAAATTATTTAATATAGGGAAAAAAACAAATTCAATTAAATTCTGACTTTGGGATATCTTCCAGAAAGAAAAGAGAGAGATATTGTATAATAAATATCTCTCCATTTGTTTAAACGTTTTGCATATGGGAGTGGCTTCATATTTAAAAATAAATTTGGTAGATAACAATTTTTCATTTTTTTAAAATTTTATATAACTCTTCTTGATAAATTTAATTGATGGCATTTTAAATGCACTTTCCTACGTCCTAGAGAGTTAAAATTTGGTACACAGCTTAAATTTGTTGAACATTTTATTCGACAAAAATTTGATGGATCTTTAAATATAGGTCATACATTTTTTTCGAAATGGCCTGAAAATAATCCCCGTTCACTTCTATAAATCATTGGTGTAATATTGTTAAAAATTCTGATGTGGACAGCACATGTCTTTCCCTGCAGACTCATATTCGTTCTCTTTATTTATTCAATGATAATTTGAGTTTATCTGCACAATATAAGTATTTTAAATGACATTGAATTTACACGTTAAACTTAAATTTGGTTCTCATTTGATAGCTGGACTTATTGTCAAAGGAGGCGTAGCGAAAACGCGAAAAAACTAGAATATCTCAAGAACGGCTAGTCCTAGAGTAATGGGGTTAGTCTTATTCTTTTTGTTGTCAAAAATCACATATAAAATAGGAATTTATTTGATATAATTGAGCACACTTAGTCTTTTATTTTTATATATAACGATTTTTGCTGGCCATTTCGCAAAAATAGCCCGTTCCTTTTTCCCGAATCGTACTAGAATAACCTACAAATGATTTATATACAAAATTTTGTTAAATTTGGTATATAAATCACTTGTAGGTTATTGAAATATTATACTCCAAATTTTGTTAAATTTGGTTCATTAGTTTTTAGCTAGAGTGGATAAAGGCAATTTCTGCGGCCATTTCGCAAAGAAGGCAGATTCTTTTATTACGAATCGTACTATAATCTAATGAACATCAGGATTTCCCACAAAAAACATACCTACCAAATTGTATGAAATTCGGTCCATTAGTTTTTCAATTAGAGTGGATGTAATATCCACACAGACACACAGAAACATACACAGATACACCCTTACACACACAGACGTCTTCTTAAAAGTAGTTTTTTCGTGTTCTAGAAGTCCCAAAACGTGTAGATACTTTGAAAATTCGAGTTCCGATCTTCGGCACGATTCCAATACTTTGAGTACATACACATACACATATATATTATCTGTGTATTATCTGTGTATCTAAATTCCGTGCCTATGCAATTACAATAGTTGTGATTTTAAATGATCCCTAAACTTTTATTATTTCTTCAAGGAAGCCTAATTTTAACATATGCAGAATGCAAATATCTCAAGCGATTGTAAGATGAATTACATAAGAATTGCTGAATTTTTTTCACACAAAATTATTTAGCTCTGGAGTCTGGAATACAAGTTATATGAATGAAATATTCATTGATTTTGCATAAAGAATCAGATGATTTATATTTCGATACAGTTTTAAATATTTAAGTATAATAAATTACTGTAGTACTGTGATAATGTAAAAGATATTACCACTGAATGAATCACATTTTAGAAATTTTTAAATGAAATTACATTTCAGTTGGAAAGTGTTTCATAATCAATGCTTATGCATGATTGATCTTTCTTGTTTTATTAACACTTTACAACAAAGTTGAAAAGTGTTTATGACTTTGTTCATTCTGTCTGTCTGTCTGTCTGTCTGTCTGTCTGTCTGTCCGTTAACACGATAACTGCCGTAAAAATGAGTTTTTAACACTTTACAACAAAGTTGAAAAGTGTTTATGACTTTGTTCATTCTGTCTGTCTGTCTGTCTGTCTGTCTGTCTGTCCGTTAGCACGATAACTGCCGTAAAAATGAGTTTATCAAAATGAAATTTTAGTATGTTGTTCAGACGGTCTGTAGGACCTATGGGAATATAAATAAATAATATCACCCAATTAGTTTTTTATTGAACCCGGGTTGAAAAAATGAAATACATTGAACCCTATGGGACCTAATTTTTCAAACATTTTTTAAGTAAATTTAAAATTCACGAATTGCATCGAAATTTTTAGGAAATATTCACATTATCCCATAGAATGTATAAAAAAAAATTCAGTAAAATATGTTAAGTAGTTTTTTAATTAAACAAATTATTTAATATAGGGAAAAAAACAAATTCAATTAAATTCTGACTTTGGGATATCTTCCAGAAAGAAAAGAGAGAGATATTATATAATAAATATCTCTCCATTTGTTTAAACGTTTTGCATATGGGAGTGGCTTCATATTTTAAAATAAATTTGGTAGATAACAATTTTTCATTTTTTTTAAATTTTATATAACTCTTCATGATAAATTTAATTGATGGCATTTTAAATGCACTTTCCTACGTCCTAGAGAGTTAAAATTTGGTACACAGCTTAAATTTGTTGAACATTTTATTCGACAAAAATTTGATGGATCTTTAAATACAGATTATACATTTTTTTCGAAATGGCCTGAAAATAATCCCCGTTCACTTCTATAAATCATTGGTGTAATATTGTTAAAAATTCTGATGTGGACAGCACATGTCTTTCCCTGCAGACTCATATTTGTTCTCTTTATTTATTCAATGATAATTTGAGTTTATCTGCACAACATAAGTATTTTAAATGACATTGAATTTGCACGTTAAACTTAAATTAAGTTCTCATTTGATAGCTGAACTTATTGTCAAAGGTGGCGTAGCGAAAACGCGAAAAAACTAGAATATCTCAAGAACGGCTAGTCCTAGAGTAATGGGGTTAGTCTTATTTTTTTTGTTGTCAAAAATCATATATAAAATAGGAATTTAATTGATATAATTGAGCACACGTAGTCTTTTATTTTTATATATAACGATTTTTGCTGGCCATTTCGCAAAAATAGCCCGTTCCTTTTTCCCGAATCGTAGTAGAATAACCTACAAATGATTTATATACAAAATTTTGTTAAATTTGGTATATAAATCACTTGTAGGTTATTGAAATATTATACTCCAAATTTTGTTAAATTTGGTTCATTAGTTTTTAGCTAGAGTGGATAAAGGCAATTTCTGCGGCCATTTCGCAAAGAAGGCAGATTCTTTTATTACGAATCGTACTATAATCTAATGAACATCAGGATTTCCCACAAAAAACATACCTACCAAATTGTATGAAATTCGGTCCATTAGTTTTTCAATTAGAGTGGATGTAATATCCACACAGAAACATACACAGATACACCCTTACACACACAGACGTCTTCCTAAAAGTAGTTTTTTCGTGTTCTAGAAGTCCCAAAACGTGTAGATACTTTGAAAATTCGAGTTCCGATCTTCGGCACGATTCCAATACTTTGAGTACATACACATACACATATATATTATCTGTGTATTATCTGTGTATCTAAATTCCGTGCCTATGCAATTACAATAGTTGTGATTTTAAATGATCCCTAAACTTTTATTATTTCTTCAAGGAAGCCTAATTTTAACATATGCAGAATGCAAATATCTCAAGCGATTGTAAGATGAATTACATAAGAATTGCTGAATTTTTTTCACACAAAATTATTTAGCTCTGGAGTCTGGAATACAAGTTATATGAATGAAATATTCATTGATTTTGCATAAAGAATCAGATGATTTATATTTCGATACAGTTTTAAATATTTAAGTATAATAAATTACTGTAGTACTGTGATAATGTAAAAGATATTACCACTGAATGAATCACATTTTAGAAATTTTTAAATGAAATTACATTTCAGTTGGAAAGTGTTTCATAATCAATGCTTATGCATGATTGATCTTTCTTGTTTAAATTTTATATAACTCTTCATGATAAATTTAATTGATGGCATTTTAAATGCACTTTCCTACGTCCTAGAGAGTTAAAATTTGGTACACAGCTTAAATTTGTTGAACATTTTATTCGACAAAAATTTGATGGATCTTTAAATATAGATTACACATTTTTTAACACTTTACAACAAAGTTGAAAAGTGTTTATGACTTTGTTCATTCTGTCTGTCTGTCTGTCTGTCTGTCTGTCCGTTAGCACGATAACTGCCGTAAAAATGACTTAATCAAAATGAAATTTTAGTATGTTGTTCAGACGGTCTATAGGACCTATGGGAATATAAATGAATAATATCACCCAATTAGTTTTGGATTGAACCCGGGTTGAAAAAATGGAATACATTGAGCCTTATGGGACCTAATTTTTCAAGCATTTTTTAAGCGGATTTAAAATTCACAAATTGCTTCGAAAATTTTAGGCAATATTCAAATTGTTCCATAAAATATATAAAAAAAAATTCAGCGAAATATATTCAGTTGTTTTTTAAATAAAAATTAAAATAATAATAACACCTCTTATATTAAGCGATCACGTGTCCATGATATGAAACGATCACATGACCCACTTCAAAATGATATATGGCATCCATCTTGTGTCAAAATCGTGATTTTTAAAGTTCTTTTTAATTCATATTGAGTGTTGTATCCGTCCTAAAATTACTTTATTTTTGCCTAAATTCTGTGCATCTACATACTGAAACAACGCAATGACAATATATTTCAGTTTAAATGCTCTTCCAAATTTGATTATTTCTACTATTAAGCCTATTTTTCACCTATGTAAAATGTAAACAGCAAAATATGTAGAATGTGTTGTATTAGAATCGCTGTAATTCTTTAACACAAAATCATTTAGTCCATGGAGTCTGCTTAGCTGATATGAATTCATTGATTTTAGAAAGAGAAGGACGATATTTTTCGATGAAGTTTTAAGCATAGAGTTTTACTTACTTGCAGCCCAATGGTCTTAATTTTTAAATAAAATAAATTGTTATAGTATGGTGATGAATGACATGAATGGGGGAATTATTTATGAATGAAATGTTGCTTTTATAGAGAGAGCCAGGCGTGTTATTTTTTTATGACGTCATTTGAATGGATTTCAGTTGTTTTCGATGAAGTTTTCAAATATAATAAATTATCGTAGTATTATGATAATTCTAAAATTATTACCGAGGAATGTATAACATTTAAGAGATGTTTAAACCAGGCAATTTATACTTTAATGCCGTCATTTGAATGAAGTTAATTTTTTTCGATGAAGGTTTAAGGTTTCAAATATAATAAATTAATGTAGTATTGTGATAAGTTTTAAAATATTACCGAGGAATGTATTGCATTTTAGACATGTTTAAATAAAATTGCATTGAAGTTGGAAAGTGTTTCATAATCAATGCTTTAAGCATGATTGATCTTTCTTGTTTAAATATTTATTTGTTCAAAGATCTGAGGTCACACGTGGTGGTCTTCTGCAGAAATGGGGTGATTAGAGATTGCAATCGCCGGTAACTACCTTTAAGTTCTTGAAATATAAAACAAAAGTTTTCCCATCAGAGGGGATTTTGGAATCGTTATATTAAAACTGCCTGTGGCTGGCAGCTTACTCTAAATGTTTAATTTAACATTAATTACTTTGAAGCGTTTTTGGAAGCAGAATAATGGTTCGCTATAGCGGGGTTTGGCTGTGTTAAGGGAAGAGATGTCTTAAAAGTGCCATAAATTGAGTGAATTGACATGCTTCATATTTTAATTTGTACTTAAACGTATTTTGTATTTTAATTTTAATTAAATTTTAAATTTTATTTTTAAGACTATTATTATTCAAATATTTTAATTCCGAAGTATGAGTTCTGGAATTAATACATTTGTATCCCAATCAGTAATATTACTTTCTTTATATACATAATGTATAAGGAAAATATTGTGACGGGGTCGATTCGACGAATTCGAATTCGAGTTATCGACGGGAGAGCACGTTTCAAGCATCCATTATCGCGAATCAAACATTTTTGAAGTAATGTCTGTGTGTGTGTGTGTCAGTGAGCCTGTGGAGACGATAACTGATGAACGAATGGACCGATTCGAATGAAATTTGGTAAAAAAATCACAATCTGTAAACACTGGAAGCCTATTGCTTTTATACGTAATCGAATGTTCAGAACCCCCTAAATTTTCGAGTGAAATTTTGAGAAAATCGTTAAAAAAATTAAAAACCACTAATAAAGTTACGCAAATAGACATTTCTTATGTAATTGTTCATTAGAAAACGATTGACATGAATTTTAGAACGCTAACATGAACCGTTCTCGAGATATCGCTCATTTTTCAAAAAAATTGTCAAAAAGTTATATAAAATAAAAAAAATATTTCCTATTGAGAAACATGTTCACTTTTCATATGTAATACCATGCGTTAAATTTGGTGAAATCCTTCTCGTGGATCTAGCTCGTTCCATTCATGAAAAAAGATACTTTGAGTAATACTTTTGTATTTGAACGCCAATAGTCATTTACCTGCTGTAAGAATAACTTATTTCTCTGTCCATAACACATGGCGAGATTTTGGCGACGAATTTGGCGGAATGTCGCCAACTTGGCGACATTTTTAATTGTTTCCAAATTAACTAAAATTTCCCCAAATGGATAAAAATGACGCTAAATCAATGAAAATGACAACTAATTGAAGAAAATTCAATATCTTGTAAAGAATATAAGTATCTACTATAAGAATAACATTTTTACTTTCCTTATATACATAATGTATAAGGAAAGTATTGTGACGGGGTCGAAATTCGAATTCGAGTTTTCGACGGGAGAGCACGTTTCAAGCATCCCTGATCACGAATCAAGCATTTTTGAAGTGATGTCTGTGTGTGTGTGTGTGTGAAAGTATGTGTGTGTGTGTGTCAGCGGGTCTGTGGAGACGATAACTGACGAACGAATGGACCGATTCGAACGAAATTTGGTACAAAAATCACAATCCGTAAATACTGGAAGCCTATTGTTTTTAAACGCAATCGACAGTTCAGAACCCCCCTAAATTTTGGAGTGAAATTTTGAAAAAGTCGTCAAAAAATCAAAACCGCTAATAAAGTTACGCAAATAGACATTTCTTAAGTAATTTTTCATTAGAAAACGATTGACATAAAATTTAGAACGCTAACATGAACCGTTCTCGAGATATTTCACATTTTTAAAAAAAAATTATCAAAAAGTCATATAAAATAAAAATATATATTTCCTATTGAGAAACATGTTCACTTTTCATATGTAATACCATGCGTTAAATTGGGTGACATCATTCTCGTGGATCTAGCTCGTTCCATTCATGGGAAAAGGTTCTTCGAGTAATACTTTTGTATTTGAACGCCAATAGCCATTTATCTGTTATAAGAATAACTTATTTCTCCGTCAGTTAAGCTTGGCGAGATTTTGGCGACGAATTTGGCGGGATGTCGCTAACTTGGCGACTTTTTGAAATGCTGTCAAATTAACGAAAATCTCGCCAAATGGATTAAAATGACGCTAAATCAATGAAAATGACGACTCATTGTCGAAAATTCAATATCTTGGAAAGAATATAAGTATTTACTATAAGAAAAACCTATTTTTTTTACTGTAAAAGTAGTAAATTCATTGCATTATATAAGGAAAGTCATGTGCTGCCCACATCAGATTTTTTTTGTTTCTGAAAGTGATAGTTTTGTTGGAATCATGCGCACAAGCCATATATATCAAAATAAAATTTTAATAAATTCGCGAACATCATGCAATTTTTGAAATTATTATTTTTTGAAATTAATTTTTGAAATTATTTTCAGATTCACTTTGGTGAGAAAATTATCATTATATGCTACAGGTATTCATCTTTCAGCCATGAAACTTTTAGGTATTAACGATGTACAGGAGAAGGAGACAGGCACAAAATAAAATGTGAATCGAGGCAATCTGTTGAAGACTCCTGTCACTTTTAAGACTCCTGAAACTCCCTTAATTTGACGATTTTTGTATTTTATTTAGTAAAAGTTGGCCGTTTAAATTCGATTTATACTCAAGCGAATATTTCACGTAAATGCCAATTTCGAGAAAATCTACCGCTTGTGTAAATACGTATATTATACAGTGCTATCACTCATGCAAACTCATATAGAAACACACATGTTCGGATTAGAACACTATAAAAGTATGCCTTTATCTGTCATGTAGGAATCAGAAATTCCGCTGCCCGGTAGGAAGCAGAAAGTTTTACTATTCCATAAATAATTTAATAGGGAAACGTTATTTGGTTTATGTGCTTTCTGTGAGACCAGGAATAGATTTCACACCAGATTTGAGCTGGGACAATTTTATGATGACTATTTATGAGTGTCTTAATGTTTCACAATAACATCAGACAACTTACGCCAGTTTTATGACACTCTGACCCGAAAGGTCAAAGTTGGCAATAAACCGTGGAGGCCAAGGTCAAGCCACGAGAGACTACAAAAGTGGTCAAAAATGTAACCAATATGCTAGATGTCTGGGCGCATTGACCTAAAGTCGGTCAATCACAGCCAAAGAGGCGTTGTTGTTGTTGAGACCCAGACCGTCCGACCTACCAGAAAGGTGTAAGGTAACCGTTTGTACGGCCGGGAAGTGCCACCCAATTTAGGCCGGAACCCAGTGGGGGAGGCATCCACAGGGATCGCACCCTCCTTCCCCTACCACCAACCTCTCGGAAGGACTTACGGACCCACATGTTTAAAGTGATCGTACTCCGCATGAATACGGCGGCAGTTGTGGCAGCGTGCAAATCCAGCGCGCAAACCACCGGGCTACCGTGCCCGAAATGTGCCAACAGCACGCGGTGAGCCAAAGAGGGGTGTCAGACGTCAGGCAAAAAGAGACGGCAACCAAGAGATGATATTACACAACTTTTAGGATTCCCGTTAGATCACCGAAGTCAGACAGCATCGGGCGCGGTTAGTACTTGGGTGGGTGACCACCTGGGAACATCGCGTGCTGTTGGCCCTTTTCGGGCGCGGTAACCCGGTGGTTTGCGCGCTGGATTTGCACGCTGCCACAACTGCCGCCGTGTTCATGCGGAGTACGATCACGTTAAACATGTGGGTCCGTAAGTCCTTCCGAAAGGTTGGTGGTAGGGGAAGGAGGGTACGGTCCCTGTGGAAGCCTCCCCCACTGGGTTCCGGTGTAAATTGGGTGGTACTTCCCGGCCGTCCAAACAGTTACCTTACACCTTTCTGGTAGGTCGGACGGTCTGGGTCTCAACAACAACAACTTTTAGGAGAATATCTTAGATTTCTATGATAGTACAGAGGCAATATAGACGAGAGATCACGACGATTTCTACATGAGACAGAGGCAAATGAGAAACGACAATGTCCTGATTACAGTTGCTCCAGAAGTGTTCGATATTAACACGTAGACGGCAATACAATATGATCGACAAGTACGAGTGGGAGAATTATACTACGAGTTGATTCTAGTAAAATGAGCTATATTAAGTACGAGCTGGTGACAACGACCAAGACAGGCTTGAGTGTTTGTGTTCATATCAATACTTTTTGAAGGTCGTTTATGCATTTTGGGCATCGTTAAGTAAATGGTCTCATATCTACTCTCTCCGCTGCAATTAATATGAATAATTGTTGTAATTAATTTAATAAGTAATCTTTGTTGTTAATTAATTATTTTATTCATAAAGTTAAAAATGACGCAATTAATTGTAGTATTATGTTAATAAATATTCTATTCCAGGACTCGCACTGAAGATAAATAAGGTGAGTTTAAGCGGCACACAACGCAATGTGTTTAATATTTAATGTTATAAGGGTTCACGATTTACTATGACTCCGATCATGTTTAAGAGAATTTAATTTAAATATATGCTTTGCATATAAGTTTTGTGCACCCCAGTTTCAGTTATAGAATTGGTCTGCACTGAATCATTTTGACTTTTTGTTGCTCATTTTATTCACACGATACCTACCGAATAAACGAATCGTCGAAGACGGCGAATGATAGGATTAAAACAACACTACAAAATAGAAATAAGGTCGTTTTTGTGCCTTTACATAAATGTACTTTATGCAGTAAAAACCTACAGTACAACTGGATTTATCATTTTACTAATTATTTAAGCAATTGTAAATAATACTTAAGAAAATTATTTGACAGTTTAGTAGATATTTAGTACATGCAACTTGATTTGGCAGAAAAACAATCTCTATTAAAAGATATGATGTGTCCAATACATGAATTTCTCTAGAGATTAATACATGTTGCTTTTGTGGACAAGAAATAAACCAAAAACTGTTCATGCCTCGAAATCGTCAATTCATGTTCAAGAATGCTCAACACGTGTTTCGAAATTTCTCCATATTTTTTCTTTTTTCACAGCACATAATATTTATGCTACATGCCACTTTACGCAATGTATGGCAATTTAAAATTCGTACGACTAATTGTCGATTTGTGTTATTTTTCACGTTAGAAGCACAGTGAAATTTCATGGAAAATAATGGAATTTTTAACTATCAAAACAACTAAAACGTGAATTTCGTAGTTTCTTAACGTAATATCCTATGCATTGTTTGCTAACATAATTGACTTTTAAAAATGTCATTTCCCTTTCACGACAGAATTCATTGTTATTGTAAATTTAATTAAACAGTCTAGCATGTAAAAGTAGTTTAGCCTTGTTGTACATTAAATTGCTATTTTACGGAGCAATTATCTTGTGGTATTGATAGACAAGTGGTTTAATATCTGCTTTGTAAGTTATACGCCAGTCTCATAATGTGATTAAAATAAATATCCCTGACATATCCAAGAATTTCTGAGTTTAATGGGCTAGTAATCTCGTTAAGTATTTCTTGTTGTCTGTAAATATTGAAGTTAATGCATGTAGAAAGTTAATCTTTCAGGATTATATTATGCATTAGTAGAGTTATTCAATCTAAAATTCGGTATTGAAATAATCAAGGTTATAATAAACTAATGATAACAACATTTATAATACTTTCACTGGAGGCTCTGAAAGCCCTCAGAAGACAGAAACACTTTCACAAACGTCATTCTTATTACGCGAATGTAGGGTTGCCATACTTAACTTTCAGTGATGGTTTGCTATATATGGCGATTTTTAGCAAGATTTCGAATATACTAGAATTTTTTCGAAATATTGAATATTCCTGGAGATACGAGCCATATCTGGAAATTTCTACAGAGAGTATATAAAAGAAGTCATCGTTCAGTTGGGAGTCGTTGACGTGATACGAGTCAAAGTGAATTGCGAGGTACGTCAGTGTTTTGAGACCAATATTCGCTATTTCGTGAATTAGCTGAGTATTTATTTGCTGTTATATTGTATTTGACAGTTGTCTAGTAATCTTGCAAGATAATTATCGAGCTAGTCGCTGTATATGGTTCGTTTATGCTTATTAATAATTTTAAATAAAGGTGTTAGCTATCCAGAAATTTTTTTACCCTTTCTTGTATCCTGAGAGTAAACCCAGGATTTCAGATGTTACGTCGTAACCCTAATATATTTCAACATGTTAAAGAAGAGTTTCTAACTTTCCCTGCATTATACAGTATATGTAAGGGCAATGTGTTGCAAGGGATGGAACTTCGAATTGGAGTTTTTGATGATTTTACATGTTTTGGGGATTCTTAAAGATGTTTTTGCTAAGATGCTTTTCTGTGTTTTTACCAAAAATTTTTGAAGCACTTATTTCTCAGGATTTACTATAGATGTAGAGTAGATAATGACAGATATGGATTCAGCATCAAATTTTGAAGGCGGTAGACAGTTT
The DNA here is from genome assembly GCA_951213105.1 of Amaurobius ferox. Lineage (NCBI taxonomy): Eukaryota > Metazoa > Arthropoda > Arachnida > Araneae > Amaurobiidae > Amaurobius > Amaurobius ferox. Next base: position 19,717,156 of record OX578145.1, on the reverse strand, counting down.
AATAAAGATTTGTTCTTTTTTTATTTACAATTCAAATATTTTCGTTTAACTACAGGTATCTAGTTTTCAAGAATGTCTTTAAATATAATTTGGATGCTAATAGTTTGGCATCAAATTCTGAAGGAGGTAGCATAGTTCATTAAATATTTCCATTTTTTGTTCCTTTTCCACAAAATTTTAACATATCTTTCTCAGGATTCAGAGCTCAAACAACGACAGATATGGATTCACCATTAAATTCTAGAAGGGATCTAGACTAGAAGAATTCTAGAAGAATTCTAGACTCACTAAGAAGTTTAGGACTTTTTAAATAAGGTAGAAAATTATGATATAGTAAATTAAATGCTCTGCCATATGTCTGTAATGAGTTGAAAAAATTAGCTTTTTATACGGCCTCTCTATTGATTTCGAAAACTTTCAAGGAAACACTACGTTTATTCTATACAATAGAATAAGAATTTATAAACAGTCTACAGATTGAACTAAACATGTGGTATTTTGCTGTGATACAAGTTTCGTATTACTTTTCCTATATACATAGTATAATATTTAAGGACAATATTCTGACAGGGTCGAAAATTCGAATTCGAGTTTTCGATGGAGATCATGTTTTAAGCATCCCTGAACGATTTGGAAGATTGGAACATTGGACGATTTTGAGCTGATCTTTATGTGCGAGTGTGTCTGTGAAAGCGATGTTATCACATGAACAAATGAAGCTTTTCAAATGAAATTTGGTACACTTATTACAATCAATGAATACAGGATTTCAAATACAATCGAATATTCGGAAGATTCCATATTTTTCAAACAAAATTTAAAAAAAAAATAAATCATTAACAAATAGAACCTTTAAAAATGTTACATAACTGATAATTTTTTATGTAATTTTTCATTAGAAAACGAAAGATATACACTTTAGAATGCTAGCATATACCGTCTTTAACGTATTATTGTATTTTTCTAATAAATGTATCCCAAATATTACATAAATTAAAGAAAAGATTAACTATCGTGAAATCTGATCATTGTTCATGCAATATTATGCTATAAATTCGTATCATTCTCCTTAATCTAGTTTGTTCCATTGACGAGAGAACTTACTTGAGTGTTTTTAGAACCAATAATTCGTCAATAGTTATGTATATATATAAAAAAGCGTCTCTGTCCGTCATTGTGTAACAGTTGGCGATTAATTTTGCAAAACATCGCCAAGCTGGCAATATGTTGCCTCAGACTGACAAAAATATAGTCAACATTGTGAACATGTGGCCAAACTAGCGAAAAGACGAACTTTGAAAGGACTGGTACATCAGAAATATACGAGCTGCGAAAGATATCAAATTGAAACCTAATGTAAAAAATAATTATGAAATTAGAAGTGCAAAAATTTAATTTCAATATTTGAAAATACAAATACACAACATTGCCTATAATATTTTAAAATTTGAATTAATTTAAATAAATTAGAATACAGGAAAATAAGTAAAATATTTAAATCGCAAAAACGCATTTAATATAAAGGAACACATTTAAGTCGAAATGCATGCAAGTGCACACGATTTAATTTGTTGTTAAAAAGTGGTTGTTTACTTGCTAATTGTAGGAAACGCAGTGAGCATGTACAGTTTTAAAATGGGCGTTTCACCCTGTTAGAGTTAGTTTTAATAATGGAAACACAAGTGTGTATTTTGCGTGTGCATGCAAAATTTCACCTTTCTACCTATTGTAGATTTCGAGTAAAAGGGATCACAAAATTCGGATTGTTGATTTAGATTGTTGTTCAACATTGATTTCGTTTTGTTGTGAATGAAGAATGAACTTCTCTTTGCTCGTCCATAATTAAAGGACCTGACTCCAAATTAATGGATCGATTCTTGAAATATTTTAATATATGGACTATATTGCTTATTGCGGATGTTACCATTATTGATAATTGAGAGTTTAGAGTTGCAGCGAAATATAATTTAATTGGGTATGAAAAAAATTATTTTTTGCGAAATCTGACAATTTACATGCAAATTCTTTTCGAGGTGTTTGAAAGTATAATTTCTCTTGTATCCCCTCTTTTTTTCGCAATTATTACTGAAGACGGACGTAGACGTGTAACGCACTAAAACGCGCTGGTTTTAATGCGACTTCAATGTCTTACGTGAACAATTACTTTTATTATAAAATATTATTCTTTAAAATTAAATGTTTCAGACTTGTCGACATACATTTAGATTAACTTGTATAAAAATAATTTGTAGCCTCCTGAATGCCATATATATATATATATATATATATATATATATATATATATATATATAATGTAAGAATTTTAATTATCTTGTATTCTTGTATTTTAATTATCTGTGACTTATCTTACATTGGAAGTGGTCTGATGAGCACATGTAAAAAAAATTAAAATAAAATAGACCTAAAGTTAGGATAATGAATAATTCCTGTATAAATAAAATATGCTTTAAATAGGTATTAAATGCCCCATATATATATTGTAAGAATTTTAATTACTTGTATTTTAACTATGTGTGACTTATCTTATATTGGAAGTGGTCTGATGAGCACATGTAAAAAAAATAAAATAAAATAGACCCAACGTTAGGCTAAAGAATAATTCCTGTATAAATAAAAGATGCTTTAAATAGGTAT